>JBBPCY010023687.1:0-14644 GCA_037974405.1 Brachyalestes nurse | reverse complement strand
GGCAGACAGCAGGAGAACACACAGCAGCCCCAGACACACTGCAGCCAGTCTGTAACATCTGATCCCTGCAGTGTTCTGTCTTGAAGCTTAAAACGAAATTAATCATTTTTAGATGTTTTAAGTTCATCAGCTGTAGATCAGAGACAGTAACAAGGACATAATTTAGATTTTGCTGTATATAGTAAATTGCTATATAACACTACATTGATTCCAAAGAAAACCCGTGCATTATCTCCCACAACTTTTAATAATTAAATGTATAATACAATAACTTCCTGTATAATGAATCACAGAGCTGAGCATTAAGCTGCTGTGTTAATTTTTCCCATAAGAAACTGGATAAATAATCTTTGTCTCAATACAGAATTGCACACATTTTGCCCCCGTAGTCAGTAAGGGACTCAGCCCCCATGGACGGTGAAAGGCTCCAGAGTGGCTCCGCCGCTATGGACAGTGAAGGGCACAAGAGGGGCTCTGCCCCTTTAGACAGTGAAGGGCTCAAGAGGGGCTCTGCCCCTATGGATGGTGGGGGGGCTCCAAGAAAGGAGTCCCCAAGTAGCAAGCAGGCCTCTCAAAAGGGAGAGTCCCATGAGGTCCACCCCGCCTGGAAGGTTTGTATGGGAGAAGGCCGGGTGGAGCTCAGGGGACGCTTCCCTTTGCCTCCACCTCCCCCCCTCTGCCTTTTGGTGGTTCATGGCGCCCTGGTGGTGCACTTCTAGGAGGGGCTGTTACGGCTGGGCCTGGTCTCATCAGTGGCCACCTGGGGTCGCTGTGGGTTTAAGTTGGGGTTTTTGTTTATTTTGGGGATGTTTGAGTTCAGGACTTTTATTATGAATTTATGGGGTTTGTTTTATTATTATGTTCAGCTGTGTTTAGTTTATGTTAAGTGCTTGGGATCCTGTATTGGTTCCTTTGAATATTGTTCCCTGTTTATGTTTGAAACTACAGTGTTTGTTGATTTGGGTTCTCATACCCTTTTTGTTTTATGAGTTTTGAAAAATAAAGAGAATGAATGACACCAAAGGCTTGTGGTGCTTCTTTGTACATCCTGAGGTCACGGAGTGGGGACAGCAACATGACACCCATTAATTGTTGCTACTATTGTAAGCCTTTCTTCTATTGTTTGTTCATTAGTAATGAAGCATAACATTTTTAATTGTTACAGAGTGACCTGAAGTGTGTATGTACCAGGGCTGGACTGGCCATCGGGCATACCGGGCATTTACCGTTGGTAAATTTGGGCCGGTCTGATAAATTTGGGCCGGTGCGAATCCCGTCAGCTAATTTTTAAGTTCTTTCTCAAACGTGCCTTCATGCTGGGTAATTCAGTTGCATGGTATACGTTTGGTCCCTCTGGCTAAATGTACATGTTTTGTTGATTTTCTAACATGAAAAGACTTTAGTAATACATTTACAGTGTGAAAACTGTAATGCATGATTATGATTTATTTGCTGAACATACTGAAAATATCTATAAACTAAAATATGGCATTTGTTTGGCCATTGTTTCAGTCAGCAGTGGTGGAGGAAGTACTGAAGCTTAGTACTTAAGTAAAAGAACAAATATCCTGCAAAAGATGGACTCAAGTAAAAGTAGAAGTGCTATATCAACAATCTTAGTTAAGTAAAAGTAATAAGTACTTACTTTTAAATTTACTTTAAAGTATTTTTTTAAATAAAAGTACTCACATAATGGTTTGTCTCAACATCTGGGTTGTGCCATTTTGAAAAGAATAGTAGATATACTGACTTACACCTCTACCGATATTGATGTGATTTTGATACTATTTCTGTATGTCAACATACATTTCGGTAGATAACAGTATCATCACATGTCATAACATAGCATAGCATACAATAGCATAGCTTACCTTTATATGTTTCTTCACATTTAAATAGGAGTTTTTAAACGCCAACAATTCTTTGGGTTGAGGAATCCCGTCAGCACCCAAACCTCCCCCCTCCACCCCTCCCTGAAGTGAGAGGGGACCCGGTGGGCAGAGAATCCCATCAGTAAACCCCGAAACCCCCGAAAGCACGATATCGAGAGGGACACCGGCGCGTACTCCCGTTAGCCCCGCTCCTCTAAAGGGGGGGCAGGTTTAAAAAATGCCCGGTACGATTTTTTGTCCCAGCCCAGCCCTGTTGAAGCTAATAAAGGCACCTGATTGGTAGGAAATGGCCAACGGCAGAATGCAACAGGCTAACCATTTTTTCATGCAAGATTTTGTTCAAATGTAACGACTAATGGCATAAATTGTAGAAATGTAGTGGAGTAAAAGTAAAGATAATTGCCGCAAAATGTAATGGAGTAAAATTAAAAGTATGCAAAAAGTATGTAAAGTACAGATACATAAAAATGTACTTAAGTACAGTAACGAAGTACAAATACTTTGTGACATTCCACCGCTGTCAGTCAGTACACTAGTGTTAGGTCCAAGACAAGCGTTAAGGTGTAGACAATTTCTGAACCTAATAAACCATGTGTACCTTCAAACGGCTGACAGAGGATCTGCAACTACAGGAATCTGACTAATCTAAACACTTCCAGTTTGTAATTTTTACTGTTAAAAAAAAATAGAAGAGAACTGGTGAGGATAAGACTATCTCTGGATAATCAATAAAAATGTCTCATAGCAAAATATTAGTGCAAAGTAAAATCCCCACATCACTCCCAAGGATGATTTGGCTGGCACAGGAGCAATGAAGCACTGGCCCAGTACATGGGTGGGTCATCAGAAGGTAGTCTTAAACTTAAATATACTACATTGTAGTATCTGTGACAATTAGTCCATAATGACAATTATTCATCTATTTATGGTCATATCTTTAAGGGTTGTGTTTGGCATAATGGCCTCCAGCCCCCCTGACTCCGGACCCCTGTCTGATTAACAAAATCTGATTAACAAAATCCATGTATAGATCAAACACAGCTCCCTAACACTGGAGTCTGCTGGAGAGGAAGAAAAACATTAATTTCTGTTAACAAAAAAGCACTTATTACTTTTCTCAGCAAATGATGTTTTCATTGTAATGTTGTAAAAGTAAAGGTTACTTTTAATGGCAGTAAGGTTCAAAACAACTCTGCCCACAACAAGCGCAACACAGCAATTCTGAATTCTATAACTGTACATGATTGTAGCTGTTCTTTCATCGTAGAGAAACTTACTGAGAAGTGTTCACAGTGGTGGTGACAGAGGTCTGAAGAAAATGCCTTTTAAAGCTCACAGTAAGTTGTAACATGAAATAACATGAAATGTGGTATTTTGTTTTTTTAAGTCTTGGCCTAAAATGTAGGTCACATCCGTTACTGGCAAAGAGACACATGGAGAGCACTTTCAGCATTACATGTCAAACTTGAGGTAAAATAATTTATTTAAATAAAGAAAGAAAGAAGTTACATTCAGTACTGCAACAGCATGGCTCCATGGAACAATTACAATAACTGTGCTGAAGGAATGTTATGTTACCTGGATGTTGTATTTGGATGTTCCTCTGAGTCTTGGGGTCCTCCGTCTCTATGTTGGGGTCCTGGACTCTAAAAGTTTCTGCATTTGCATAGATTTCTTCAGTCATCTCCATTCTGTCCCCTCTGTTCAGCTCTTCAGTGCACATAATTTCTTCATAGTCACTCTGAGACATCTTTAATCAGGAAACACTGAATTAGTGCATCAACTCTCTTTTCTGAAATGTCTCTGATGGCTAGTTTCAGGAAGTTGCTACATTTTTAAAACTAGGTTTTGAAACCTTCTTTTGTGTGGTTGAAGTGTGAATACAGTTGAGCTCCAACTCTGTCTTTTCTTCTCGCTAGTCCTTACCCTCATGCTATATTTACTTTAAAAGTCTATACCATTAGGATATTATAATAAACTCTGACTATAGTTCCTATATACACATGCTCCATTTCTATATCCATGCTTTTTTTTGCATGGTATTGAAATGCATGTCACATATCTTTATAATTACTCTGAAAAATTCTAGAAAAGACATCAATAATATACTGAATGTATCTCAAAAAAAGATTGGTGCTTCAACTTTCTATTCTAAAATGACTTTGATGGTTAGTTGGTTAGGCAGGAAGGACCCATGGTGTTAAAACTTAAATGGCCTTCCTGTTTATAATGGAGGCATGAATACCAAACACATAAGCAACGCTTTGGAGAGCACTGTCTTCAGAAGCTGCTGGGTTTTGTTACTAGTCTGTAACTGGTCACTCTTTATAGTCAGGTCAGTGTAACTGGCCTGTAACTGGTTGCTCTTTATAGTTGGGTCAGTGTAACTGGTCTGTTACTGGTCTCTGTCTCTAGTTTGTATAACTGGTTTATCTACATGTTGGTGTAACTGGTCTATAGCTGGTTTCTCACAGTGTCCTAAACATTCCGAATTCTGTACCACTTGGAAACTACGTGAGTAACATTTAGCTAGGAATGTTATGCTTCTAGCTCCAGTTCTATATTACAGGAGCAACATTTGGACAAAAGGTATCTTGTGTAGCCTACACTATGGAGTGTGTAATTGTGAAAATTATAAATTCAAATGACTGATAAACGTTTTTGCTCATCTGTGTAATGTGGGACACGGGGAAGGAGGAAACAGATGCAGAAGAACTGAAAGAACACAAAGAGCTTTAATCAAAAATGAGGTACAAACAGTTTCTTAGAACTCAAAAGAGGTGTAGAGAAAAAAAAAGAGAACAGTCCTTTCACTTAAGCACTGAAGGTCTCTTTCTTGCTCCGGACTTGGGACAGAAGGTAACGCTCAGTCTTGGATGCGAAGATGTTGCTCTGTTGCTATTCCTATCAAGGACTCGCGAGGAACACATAAGACTGCAGCTCCAAACCGTGTGGCAGCCACGAGGAGCCAGTCCAGCCCAAGGACGATTCAGTCTCCCTGTTCAGCACTAGGACAAAAGGAGAGAAAGAGAAAGAGAGAGCAATAATCAAAGCCCACGGGTTGAGACCTGGAAAGGAAGAGAGGTCAGTTGCTAGGCACAACGGCCAAACATAAACCAGCTGAATGCGGGGTGGAGGTGGAATTGTCAGTCCTACCTACCCAGAGACGGTGAAGCCATTTGTGCTCTTGGACTTCCTCCTGCAGCTAAATAATGGATATGTCATCATGTAATTCAGTTTTAATTAAACATCAATGAAGTACAAGTCAGATCCAGAAGATCATCAGAACATAAAACAATTACAATAATAACAATAATAATGCATGTTAACGCATTTTTATTGCAATTATCTCGTGTTAACACAGTTTTTCTATCCTTTTTGTTGCATTTTTTGAGTTTCCTGGGTGCCTGAAATACGCAGCGTGAAACATCTCGCCTGTTTTTTGCGGGGGTCAGGCGTCCTATTAGGACAAAAGTAATGGCGCACCTGCACATTACACCAACAAGGACTTTATTGAAACTGCATTCAGAAACATAGATTGTCTTGCGCAAATTAATAATGGCTAACAACTTCAACCACGCAAATCTGAAATCTGTTCTACCCAGATTCTACCAGCACGTGACATTTTCAACCAGGATTGATAACTGCTTTGACCACATTTACACTGGCATCAAGGACAAGCCCTGCCTTCCCTTTGGCTCCTCTGACCACATCTCTGTGAAACTGGTCCCAGCCTACAGCTCTCTGCTTAAGCAAATTATGGAAATATTGCAGTATGTGGGCAGTGTTTAACTCCTTACGAGGCGTGTCTGGACAATGTTATATTATGAGTAATAATTGAAAGAATCTATACACATAAAACACACACACACACACACACACACACACACACACGCACATACAGTGACATTTTATACCTTCTCCAGAATACTGTATATACTATGGCCACAAGTTTGCATCATGGTGCTGATCTAGAATCCTTCCCTTATTATTTATTCCTAGTGCTGTAATGATAAAGCAGTAAGAATAAAAAAATATTTATTTGTCAGGTCTGGGGTCTGATAGTGGGTGACCGCTAGGGGTCACCCTTATTTAAGTTTGTTCATGGTTTGGTTTGTGCTTTTATTTTGAAGGGTTCTTGTGTTTATGAATTATTAGTCACAAGGTTTGATTCATGTATAAAAGGGGTTTTGGTTTAGAGTTTGGGTGTGGGTTCACTTTCACAGTATACTGGTTGTGCTGCTTTCTTTTTAGAAAACGTATCGGCCCTCGAGCCTGTTTTTTTTTTTTAATAAACTTCAAAAGCAAAGAGTGGTAACCTGTCTGTGTGCCTCCTGCTTGGGGAACTCGGGACCAGTCGTGACATTATTATGATTCAGTTTGCTTGACTATCCACTCTGTGCAAGGCAGGAAGCCAGAAAGCTTATTACATGTATAAACTGTAGGGATACAATAATTTCGCTGCTGTAAAATCAGTTTTTGTAGCACCAGTCTGCGTTTCCCCTACAGCTACGCTCCGCCCCGCCCAGTCAGTAAAACTGCGCGTGTTCTTTGCAAGCTAACCAGCGCTCCTCAACGGTGAGGATTGGTTAATGATTGGTTAATGGTCATCATGTGACTGATCCAAGCCAGATCGTTTTATTTTGCTAAATTGTGATTAATAGTTAAATGTTATTGTTGAGGGGCACAGGTGGGACTCCACACACACACACACACACACATAAAAAAAATGCCTCAAGAAAAGGGCACTTGGGTTACCCAAGAGGAAAGAAGCTGGAGCACTTTCCAAAATATCTGAACTTTGATTCTCTAAGTATATTTGAGAAAAGGAAATCCGTCCCTTATTTTAGATTTTTACATTTAATTCCTCATTTTTTGGTTAATGGAATATTTGCTGCATAAAAATAATGCTCATCATGCTCACATGCCTAATCACTTAGTTTTCCTCAAGTAGTTCTTTAAAGCAACAAAATCGTATGTCAAAGTTACAGCTGTAAGAGTCAAAGAGCAAAGTTGGGTGAAAACAAAGTGTAAGTATGCTACAGCCTGGTGAAAGCCCCCTTGTATGAAAAGATCCATAAAAATGACTACTGTAATCGCACTAATGTCACTGAAAAGTGCAGCTTCTCTGCTTTCGGAAATTATTAGAATTTTTTAGATTGCGCAAATGGTTCAAGAGTTACGGTAATTAAAAAAAAACGTAACACCGGTACATGTATTCCGTTACTTCCCAACACTGGCTCTATAGTGTTTGTCTACTAAAACCAAGCTTTCCTGAACAATAAAAGATCAAGAAGTAAACAGCATAGACTTTAACAACAACCATCTAAACTCATCTTATCAAACAGGCTGATGGACTCAAAAAAAGAAAGCAAAGGAACAACACAAACTATCCACTAAACAGACTTTTCTAATCAAAAGGGACATGAAGAACAAAACATCTTTTCTTGTTTTCAAGAGAAGAAAGCAAGGTGGTTAACTCCCTGCTGTGAGTTTCAGAAGCTCTTCTGAACTCAAGACAAAAGAAGCAGCGAGAAAATCAAGAAAAGAGAGTCTCTATCAAATAGTCAAGTCTGTTGCCAGAACTCTAAAACACAGAGTGAGAACCCGCTACCTGCTCTTAAACAGGTGGAGAGCAGGTGTATGTGATTGCTCCTAATTACTTAGAAGCAGCCATTTGCTTCCCTCTAGTGGCTGATGATTGTGTAGCAGCTAGTCCAGCCCCTTTGACTTTTACAACAAATATTCATTCATTTTCAGTAGAATTTTTTAGATTGCGCAAATGGTTCAAGAGTTACGGTAATCTAAAAAATATTGACAAAATCTGTCTGCGGCGACAGCTTTGGGTTTGAAAGGCATTTGAAAGGCTAACATGGAACAGGACAATACCGCTGTGTAATCCATTTATTTCAACAAAGTAACTGTAATTTGATTATAACCTATTTAAAAGGTAACTGTAACGGAATACAGTTACTCATCATTTGTATTCTAATTACGTAACACCGGTACATGTATTCCGTTACTCCCCAACACTGGCTCTATAGTGTTTGTCTACTGAAACCAAGCTTTCCTGAACAATAAAAGATCAAGGAGTAAACAGCATAGACTTTAACAACAACCATCTAATCTCATGCAGGAAGCCTGCAGACGCAGATCTTGAACTCCGGGCTAGAGAATAAGTAATGACAGGGCCTGTTTATCTGTCAAACTAAATTGCACTCTCTCTCATACTACTGCATACTCATAGCACACACCTGGAACAGACAGAAACCTGTAAACCACTGATAACTGATCATTCACTCCAGATCAATCTGTTTTCTATTAAAAGAGGAGTTCAACAAACAGGGTTGGAGATATTTCAACTCCGGTATCTCTATTGAGAAGAAGAGCTGGTGAGACAGGTCTTATTTATAATCCCATAAATAAAAACAAACAGGCTGCAAATTTACATTTAAACTAGATACACACAGTACACCAGCGTTCCAGTCTCTATAAACTGTATCTGCAGGAATCGTGAGAAGAGCAGACACAGATGGGCTTCTGAAAGTGCATGTGGTCTATCTCAACTTCCTTTCCTGAGGACAGACAGTATATTGCAATGTATCACACACAGTCAAGAGTGAAGATTCCAGGAATGACTGAACATCTGCCACTAAAACCAACAAAAAATGGAAACGAACGAGGACATATATGTGAATTCTGAAATCATAGAAGTCAACAAATTGACTGATTCAAATCGAAGGAGGAATTCATATGAAGTTTTCTACAGAAAAAAGATAAAGAAACTTGTGTGACTCAATGCTATAAGAGAACAATGAACTCAGGTACACACACACGTCACATTATTTTACTTTTATGAAGGACCTAATTTAAATCATCATTCTTTACAAACTGTATGTAGGAATGTAGTACATATTTCTAGCCTCAACAGTAAACACTGCAGGGATCAGATGCCACAGATTGGTACTGGTGTTACTGGGGCTGCTGTGTGTTCTCCTACTGGGTGCCATTGTATTGCTGTGTATCAAGTTCAACAACCTGAATACAGTGAGAGACCAGTTGCACCAGTATGACTGCAAAGAGAGACCAGTTACTGAAGGTTAGAGATTGACTCCGGGGGAAGCTATCTAGAGTGAAATTTCTGTGTTAATATATCCGTGAGATTTCAGAGGTACAGTGGTCTGAGATGTGAGGGTTTTTAAAGGCATTCTGTGTGTTAGCATCTCCCAGTACTGCCCCTTCAACCCAAACAGGTTGCCATACTTGCCTTTAACGGTGAAATGACAACCAGTGTCAGTGACAAAAACAAAACCCAAATATCTACACTATAATTGATCAATCCTCTACATCCTACTGTGAGCTTTAGAGATTTGTTTTGACCGTAATGTGGTCACCCACCCAATTCAAATAGAGGTCTCCATATTAAAAGGCAATCTCAATAAACCCCCTGCAGTGATGGATGGGACCTGAGCGCCTAGCAGACAGGGAGGTAGGAGAATAAAATGCAAAAAAGAAAGAACAATGTGCAAATGCACTATACTAGTTGTTAGAGAAAGACCTCTATTTATCAAACAGGCTGATGGACTCAAAAAAAGGAAAGCAAAGGAACAACACAAACTATCCACAAAACAGACTTTTCTAATCAAAAGGGACATGTAGAACAAAACATCTTTTCTTATTTTCAAGAGAAGTAAGCAAGGTGGTTAACTCCCTGCTGTGAGTTTCAGAAGCTCTTCTGAACTCAAGACTAAAGAAGCAGCGAGAAAATCAAGAAAAGAGAGTCTCTACCAAATAGTCAAGTCTGTTGCCAGAACTCTAAAACACAGAGTGAGAACCCGCTACCTGCTCTAAAACAGGTGGAGAGCAGGTGTATGTGATTGCTCCTAATTACTTAGAAGCAGTCATTTGCTTCCCTCTAGTGGCTGATGATGGTGTAGCAGCTAGTCCAACCCCCTGGACTTTTACAGCAAATATTCATTCATTTTCAGTAACCTTACTTTTACTAGGGCCGCAGGTACCTGGAGCATGAAGCAGGGAGTCACTCTGGGTATGGCAAGTGCACACGCGCACACGCACGCATGCACACACAGACACACGTCTAAAATGTCCACAGTGTTCCCAAAGTTGTCAGCATAAATATGACCTTTTGTAATTACAGAGTTGGACAGAATACTTTGAAGCAGCAGTGAAGGCTGATTACTGAAATTGTTCTAGTTTGAGTCTACTGAGGTTTCAGCAACTTCTTATTTTGTAAAACAAAAAAAATCTGTTGAGTTTAAAGCGTGCATATTTTAAAAGTTTTCTCAAAGCATTTGGACTGAATACAGAAGCTTATTTTATTCTGATTATTATTTAATAAAATTATTCTATTACAATAACAGGAATTTATTGCTAAAATCTTTGGTGGCAGTGAAGCATGGATTGGTCTGACGGACAGTACCAAAGAGGGGGTCTGGAAATGGGAGGACTGTTCAGCACTGACCAAAGGGTAAGAGGCCACTGAATTAACGGTTACCACTCTTGGTTTCAGTCTGAAGATCCTACTGTGAAACCAAGACTCCATTCTGATTGTGTGTTTTCAGGTACTGGTGGAAAGGGGAAACAAATGATCATGATAAAAATGAGGACTGTGCTATAACTGGCTACAGGAATGCTGTATCAGATGTTGGAGTAACCTGGGCTGATTTCCCCTGTGGTCACCCTGTGTTTGGGATTTGTGAGAAAACTGGTAACTGGCTGTGAAAAGCAGAAAGAATTCTATGCACAGCGTTTTTCATGAGGCGCCAGGTCTTCTCCTCTCTCACCGCAGAACTGTCTTCTTTCACTCCAGCTCTACTGCAGAAGAGAGATGTAGTTCTGTGTTTCTGTTCCAAAAGAAAACAAAGAGACCCGTATGCTGTTGTCTGAGCATTGGTTTTATGGAACACACACTGATTTCTACAGCAATTATATATATATATCCGGACAGAGAAGGTGAGGCACAAACGCAGAGTTCCATTAACAGGATTGTTTATTATAAACAGAGACATGAACTGAACAAAAACAGTCTCGAGGGCCAGACACAAAACAGAACTAAGGGCTAACCAACATAAATACAAAGGTGACTGAACAGAGGACCAATGAAAGGGAAGAACAAGTCAAGTAAACTCTACACAGAAGGCTGAGGAGGCAAGTTCATAAACCTATAGTGACCTCTAGCGGCCACAAACCTGAATCGTGAAAGTGTAAAGTTCACTGCTCATCTTTATCCACATGTTTAAACTTCTTGCAGGTGAAATGTTCACCTTAAAGAAACTACATCATAATATCTGTGACAATTATTCTATGACAATGTTTTCTCTATCTGTGGTCACCTCACAGGGTTCCATTTAGGGTCAGATTTGGCATAATGGCCCTCGAACACCTCCGACTCATAAAAAAAAGAAAATCCCATATTTTTAAAAATCTGCATAGTTAAATTTTCAATGTTTAAAAAACATTCAGAATGGCTTGATGTGAGACACCAAAAACTTTCGTGCTCCTCCTAACTTTGGTGCCGCGGAGTTGAAGGTGGCCATCCTGGCTCTTTCTGAAGTCAACAGCTCTGTTATCTTGTTAACATTAAGAGACAGATTATTGTTCTTGCAAAAGGAACATAAAGAAGAGACAGATATAAAAATGGGCACTTTTTTTGATGAAGATGGATTCATTTACCCTCACTGGATGTAATATATGTGGCTAATTTGACATTTAAATGTAGGATATTCATGTAAGATATTCAGGATTTCATATGTTGCACTTTATAGTAAATATTTCAGCTTGGAAATATTTTTGCCTAACTATTGTTTTAAGTACAACTAACTGGTTAAATAAATAGCTGTGTCCCCACTTCTGACAGGGAAAGAGAAGCCTATGTAGGAGCTATAGGGAGGACACAGTTCCAGCTCTGTCCTCTCTGACCTCTCCTTTATACCAGAGGTACCGTCATAAGTAGTTCACATGCACATTGAAGGGTTCTGTTTTAAACAAACAACTTACACTCCAACTGCCTCTGTCTCATTCTGCACATTCTCTCTCCTGCTTATCCTATTGTTTGCAAAATTATTTACTGCTGTCTACCTCTCTGCGCACCTAACAGTAACTGTCAGAATATTGAATTTATTCAGTGTCTGCACTTATATATAGAAAGTGGTTCAGTTTTTGTTCTAGTGTTGCACCATGGTCCTGGTGGAATGCTGTTTTATTTCACTGTGCACTGTGTTAATGGCTGAAATGACAGTAAACCTACTTGGCTTGTTAACAATGCATTTGTCTGGATGGATCTAAAAGGGTTATAAAAATGATAATTTATAAAATTCCAGTTTCTACACCAATACAGTACACAATTTGCCATTGTAGTAATCTGAGACAGATACATGGACCTCCAACAAGTGAACAAGACTGGATGACTCAAGGTGGCCACCTAAGGTACTACAACCTTGGATGCAAAAGTGTTGGTCGTGTTCTCATGTGTGTCTCTTTTTTCGTGGCATGTTTTCCAACTGGATATCAGAAAAAGTACTTCGCCTTGATCTCCAATCCAGTGATTCTGGCCGAATTTACATAGCTGCTGTTCTGTTTTTACTGACTCTAACCCTATTTTTCTATCAGTGTGGGAGTCCTAGCTTGCGGGCAGCATTAATAAATTGGGAAAAACATTTGTTTTTGATTTGAAGTACTGTTTAAATACAGGTGGCTGATTAACATTAAGTACCACACAACTTCTCTGGCCAGACGCTAAGGGAAACCCTTGTTTTGCTAATTCTAACAAACACAAGGGAATCTCAAAGGCATATGACATGAATTAAATACATAATCGGAAAAAAGTGATACCACAATGATAATAAAATTTCATTTAATGAAAGGAACAAGTCATACATTACTCAAAAATGCTAAACATTGCGTAACGAGCGGAACATGAGCACACATGGCAAACATTCTGGTACCAAATAAGTCACATTACTGACGAAAAGGCTAAAATATGCTGCAGTAGAAATGTGTCTTGTCTTCAACTCAGAGGTGAGCTGTCTTTCTCCTGACATAGCCCTGGTTTCATAAAACAAATGAACAATAAAACATGACAAAACATTTTTTATGCAGTTTATACAAGGGCGGGATGATCACTACTCATCTGCTTCCTCGAACTGCTCCATACACCAGTCACCCTACACTTCTCTCACAAATCCACACTTTTTTATCAGAGCATGCTGCCTCATTCCATCTCTTGACATCAGTAGACAACTCTCCACAGTCTTTATTACGCGCATTATTGGGTTCTCCGATATTCCAGTACCTGAAAACCATCAGTAAGTTAATCTTCACTCAACATAATCTTGTCAGAGTTTTATCTCATTTTCATTTTTATATTCATCAGTACCCAGCATGCTTCCCACATTCACATCTCACAATCTGTAGGAATTCCTGTGGTGTCAGTTCTGACTGCTAGTACATCCACTGATCTACAGACTAATAAATACAAACTAGGATTAGTGTAACTCATACCATTATCATCAATCTAAATTGAAGAGAATTCAATGATTTGATCTTCTCTAATGATTGTAACTGCAGGAACTAAACAGCTGTAATAAGAAATACAGTCTCTAGCAGCAACATTACAATGTTAGATTTCTGGCTTTTTCTGAATTCACCAGCTTTTCAAACCTTTCAGATATTCCATTAAAAGGGGGTTTCCCTGCATTAGAAGATATTTCTCTATGAACTACAAATAATGTTCATGTTTATTACAGATGTAGTCCTGATTATGTTTTTCATTTTGGTCAGAGTGTCCCTTTAAGTGCTGGAATTTTCCTCCAATTTGTGCAACAAAGGTTTATGTGAATAGACATGAAACGTTTCTTACATTAATGTCAATGCTGAGCCATCCACCCATTTCCAGTCACCCTCTGAGTCTCTGTCAGTCAGACCAATCCAAGCTCTACTGCTACTGTTATTGTTACAGAGGAATTCCTGGAATCACAGGATTAGAATATGCAAAAGAAGAACAGCAATATCGCCCAACCCCCCCTCCCCACACACACACACCCATCCTACCCCTCTCTCACCTGTTCTTCTCTGCTGTTTATGATCACCAGATCTGCTTCTCTCTCTCTGCAGAACTGTCTACTTTCACTCCAGCTCTTCTGTTCAGTGGATATGTAGTAAAAACTGGAACTGAAGTACAACCATCTTTCCTTTCTAACTGTTGATAAAAAGAAATAACAATTACAGACATCAAGCACTGGATTCAGGACACACACATGCACACACACCCCACATTCTACAACAATTACATCAGTTAACTGCTCATCTTTATCCTTATTTTTAAGCTTCTTGAATGTGTAATTTTCTGCACCCAAAAACACTGTAAACCATTGAAGTTTGCCTTCCTCTCTGTTCTAAATATCAGAGCTGCCTCTTGGATGGCTGTGAATTTTATATTGTCACTAAACTGATTTTTACTCACGTAAATCAGTCCATTTCCTTTGAAGATCATTTTTCTTTTTTTGCAACAGATCCATCTCGTTCCTTATGGTGTTGTAACTGGTCTGTAACTGGTCTCTCTCTATAGTCAGGTTGGTGTAACTGGTCTGTAACTGGTTTCTTTCTATAGTCAGGTTGGTGTAACTGGTCTGTAACTGGTCTCTCTCTATAGTCAGTTTGGTGTAACTGGTCTGTAACTGGTCTCTCTCTGTATTCAGGTTGTTGAACTTGATCCACAGCACTGTGATGGCAGA
>JBBPCY010023629.1:0-14649 GCA_037974405.1 Brachyalestes nurse | reverse complement strand
TACCATCCCTCCCTCCCTCCCTCCCTCCCTACCATCCCTCCCTCCCTCCCTCCCTCCCTACCATCCCTCCTTTCCTCTCTTTTCCATCCCACCATTCCTCTCCCTCTCCCTCTCTCCCCCTCTCTCCAAACTTTCCTCCCCATTCATCCCTGCCTCCCTATCATCCCTCTATCCATCCCTCCTCCTTTCCTCTCTTTTCCATCCACCATTCCTCTCCTGGCCTCCCTCCCTCTCTCTCTCTCTCTACCTCTCCCCCTCTCTCCTAACTTTCCTCCAATTGTGTGAATTGTCTTTTTCTCATGTTCTTCGTCTTTGCCGCTGTGCCATGTGAGGACACGTTTCACTCATATGAGATGTGGCTCTGTCGTCTGACACTCTTCATATGTATCTTTAATGAGGAAACAAGATGGGAATAACCAGCCTCTTCTGCCCAGGCTTGCCATAACAGAGCACTGAAAAACAGAGCCCACAGAAAACATTTCTGGAAACGCTTTAATGATGATCATTGTAAAATTGGAAAATGTATGAAAGCTGCATGTTATTATTGAGTAATTGAGAATGCAATTTCCCTTTTACCATTTGCTTTGTTGCATTATAGTTTACAAGTGGTCAGCTGCGTTATCAAACTGGCATCAGTTTGTACTAAAGTCAATAATTGCGCAGCACGTTATTGTTCAGCATGTTGAGTGGCTGTTGTTTGGGGGGATTCATTTCTGTTCTGCTAATTTAGATAAATGTGCTGAGATGGGATTTTAGCTCCCGCTGATATCAGTGTTTAGGTTTGCCATGTTCTCTCCACTGGCTGGCACACTTAATGATTAGGACTAATCAATAGCTTCAATAAAGGCACTTTGTTTTCTCCAAACTGAATTGATTTCAAGCAGTGGAGGTTCATTTGTCTACTTATGATAGTATCTGTTTCTCCAGTGCTTAGGCATATTGATAGTCACGCATGCTGGAATTGAATGGCCGGCAAATTCAACAGTTATGCAGCTCTGGTTTAATATGATGCTTGTGCCACAGACATGCAAATGATAAAAGTGACTTCAGTAAGTAACCAGAGATAGTATATTGTCAGCCCTGTAGTCAAAGTGAACTTTGTCATCTCAACCATATGCAAGTATACAGAGAGATAAAATGACAAATCTCAGCTTCCGCAGTGTACAAATGGTGCAACAGACATAAGACGTTGTGAAACAAACAAGTAGTATGGTTTATATGTATATATAGTATATATGTCAACCCTCCAGTGTCAGTAAGTGATGAATATTTTGTTTAGATATTTCCCTGTTTTTATTTTTGTACAAGGAATACACAACATTCAACATCACACAATAAAAGTGTGCATACTATAAAAATGAAAAAAATAAAATAAAATAAGCATAACATATACAAACTTAAACATATTTGTGCAAGTGTCTGAATAGTTAGATTTACTTTCCTGATGCTGTTAGGTATGGATAATTTAGCATTAACTTAACTGTATGATAAACTGTTAGTGAGCAAACTTGAATATTTAAAAATTATGTAATACTTTCCATGTAAATATTATTTTTTTTATTCTGACTGCTTTTGCATGTCAGAAAGCTCTCAGTATTTTATTTCTTTGACATTTTTAAATAAAAAATGCACTAACATAGCATTGCATATGGAGACTATTAGTAAAATTGTAATCACACACACACACACTCATATATATCTATCTATATATATATATATAGATAGATAGATGTACTTTCCAGGACCTTCCAGACAGTAAATAACCCGCTCATCACTGATCAGGACATATATGGGGAAAATAACTTAGGCATTAATATAAATATAGGGGTTCCTTGAGGCATCAAGGAGCCCCTATATTTAGATTTAGCTGCTGAAAATAAGAAAAAGTTAGAGGGTATTATTTCATTCTTCCACATGTTCAGTTTCGGAGGAGCAAAATTAGGATTTTATTTCCTAAAATAGTGAAGAGAAAGGGTGTTCATTTACATTAGGTGTATGGTTTTGTGTTCAAATAGTGCTGAGAAAAAAAATAACTGGACTTCCTTTGTTAAGAAGAATGTTGTTTGACGTAGAATCTGTTGTACTATATAGCTTATGTTAACTTCTCTTTTCATTCTAAACCAATCAGCACACTTGGTGGTGGCTTGGTGGGTAGAATACTTGCCTCTGGTCTTGGGTTCGAATCCCACCTTCAGCAAACCGCCACTGGGTTCCTGAGCAAGACCCTCAAGCCCAAGTTCCTCCAGGGAGACTGCCCCCTGTAGTTAGGGAATGGAAGTTGCTTTGGATAAAAGCACCGGTTAAATGGAGCCAAACAGTAAAAGCTCTCACATTTGAAGTTAAATTGGAAATAAAATTTGGGAGTGACAACTCTTCATTACATTTCGTTTACAGAGCTGTTTTTTACCTAATTGCATTAGCCTTGTAGTTACAAACAATGAGAAGCACAGCATGCCTCAGGTTTTTGAAGAATAAGAAAAATAAGGGAATGCTTTGCACAAGATACTGCAGGGGGAAAATCTTTTAAATTACATTAGCAGAACCCTGGAGAGAAATGGAGACCATTTCCCAGAACTAAACCGGACCAAAATGTTTGGAATGCAAACTGTGGGGATAAAAGAAGCAGCAAACCACTTCTGCATACAAAGAGATTGTTATATCTGTGAGTTCCCTGGTGGGCCCAGGTCTTCTCAGCAAAGTGCTGCTGTGCAACAAAAAAGGGTTGATAGCAGTCTTGCTTATTGACTAGTGAGCATTCTTGTGGAGGAAATAAAGAAAAGAAAAAGTTCAACATTTGAAATTAAAATATCACCAGTCCTTTAAATACTGTGAGCAGAACACCTGCTTAATTTGGTCAAAAGCTTTTTCCACCTGTCAGCTAAAGGCAGAGTAGTGTTGTACAGGTGCTCCAAGGCAGTACAGAAAGAGATGTCTAAAATACTGGATGAAATTAATTTTGAATGGTGAGGAGGAGCGATGTAATATAATCAATGTGATTTTAGATCTCACCTCCACCAACTTGATTATTTTTTATGGAAAGGGTGCTTTACTTTGGTAGATATTTTGACAACTATGTAGCGAAACATGGTTATAACCCCCAGGTTATCAGTATGAATTCCCTCATATCCTGTGGAAAGGAGCATTTGTCACTCAATAGAACCATTCATAGACTAATTTATGTTCTCTGTGACCCAAATCAAGCCACGATTTAAGTGTATGATTTGGGGTATTAAAATGGGTAAAATTAAGTTTGTTTGCCAAGGTTTGAGAGTAACTTTTCTATCCAAATAACAATGCAGATGACACTCTGACACGCACAAAAAGAAAGCATGTTCAAACATTTAACTTAAGACTGGTGGGTAGATGGTTGTGGTAAATTAAATGACAAAGAAATTAAATATTTGGACGTGCTTTCTTTTCTTGAGCAGAGGAGTATTTTTAATAAGTGAATAAGCAACTGTCCTGTGGTAAGATTTCATTACCCCTCCGAATAGCACTATAGTAAAAGGCTAGAAGAGGATTTTAAGTATAAACCTTTCTGAATCATGTCTGAATGCATGATTTGGTCTGTCGCCAGAGTTATATGTGGCAGGGTCTTGACTAGGACTGAGAATTCAGTAGTACATTTCAGTACTTAAGCCAGCAGTGTTATTATCAGTAAGCCTGTTTCTTCTAAAATCTAGACTACTTATTGGTTTTATGAATTATATTGCGTCAAAAAATATACCAGCTTCAAGCACTTTACACACATTTCTACTTTATGCCACACCTACTTTAGGTTTTTTTTAAAGTATTGTTCAGAAATTGATACCAAGATAAAGGAATTGATTTTTTGATTGATTTGAAAAAATTGAACATTAGAATAAGAGCATTGACCGTAGATTGTTGACCCTACTCTGTCAATTTATTACAAAGCCTGGGCTTTTCTTTCATTTTCTCAGTAGTCATTACTAGCCGTACGCTTATTAAATATATTCATTTAAAGTGAGTATTTTACATTGATCTTAGAAAAGTTTAATGGGTTGGGAATGTGTATCTCTAGAGTACAGTGATTCATAGAATAGCTGAAGCCTCATTTCACATTCTTCACATTACTGACTTAACATCATAAATAGTCGGGTCACTCTCCACTTTTGCAGCTATTACCAAAAGCTTGTGTGGTATATCACCAGACCTAAAGTGTGTTTCTTTCACACACTGGAAGAACTTTAATATCTAATGAGAACTAGCCAGCCTTTTAAGTAAGACTTACATGTTTCATTTGATAAAACCAAATGTTTACAGATCAGGTGTTGTACTTGCTCTCAAAGAAAATTTGATTTCTCCATGTGAACAAGTTTGTAAAAAGACTTGGGATGATTCTTACAATTTTCTGTTGCTTTTTTACCATACTGTGAATAGACATCCCTTATTTCTTCTGTTTGAATTTTACCACACTTGATTTTGTTAGATCTCCCAACAAAATTTTATATAAAACAAAGGCAAATGTAGTAAACACAATAGAAAAATATAGCCACTTGTGTGGTCCAATCGCTATTTTGCAAGGATGCCCAATCATTGTAATAATTTAATTTTTTATTGTTGACCATCTTTCCAAGCTGATTTAACATGATTTCACAAGAAGTGAATACATTTAGTAAGTTTCATGACAACAGGGCCAAGCGTCCCATTCCATTGGACTGCATATGTGATTTGTATTAATCAAAATAACAGTTTACTAAGAAACATCTGTTAAAAATCCGATGGACATGTTTACTCTCAAAAATGTGTGAGATTTTTTGCCAAATACAAATTGTCAGAATTTAAGTGGGCGGATGTAAATGGTTCTTGAAGAGGCATGAGATAAGGAAAAAAGTATCGTCTCTGACATTCGGTGTAGGTGTTGTGGAACTGAAAGTTTAATGCTTCGTTAAATCTTTAGTGCCCGGACCTTTTAAAAAGCTAGCCACCTTCACCTGGATGGCTGTGAAATAAAGTATTTGCCCCTGTAGTAAATTAGCCAATAGACTAAATGTAGTTGATAATTCATCCGAACTTGAGGTAGGTTAAATAGGCTGAACCAGCAGCATGCTATTTTGCAATCAAAGAAAACACTAGGACTTAAGTAAACTGCAGAAAAATACATTAACTCCAAACCGAGGACACTAAACAGTGGTAACTCATCCCAGAAGTGGCTGGCCTACCAAAGTCCCTTCAAGAACACAGTGACTACTCATCTGGAAAGTCATAAAAGAACCCAGATGAGCATCTAGGGAGCTGCAGGCCTCACTTACCTCAGATAGGTTCCAGTGTTCATGATTTCACCATTTGAAAGAGACTCTCTCTATGGGAGAGATGAAACTCCAAAAACACTGCTAACCAAGAGAAACATAAAGGCTTGTCTCACACTTGTCAAAAAAAAGATCTGAAAGTTTTGTATGAGTGTTTGAAACCATTTAATGTAACAAATATAGAAAAATAGAGGAAATCACAGCCTGGTCTCAATAATTGCTAACCTTTCTAATGAAGAAAGTAATTCATTAATTCATTGTTTTTAGATTTAGTCTATTTTTACTGAAATTCTCTCTCTCTCTCTCTCTCTCTCTCTCTCTCTCTCTCTCTCTCTCTCTCTCTCTCTCTCTCTCTCTCTCTCTCTCTTATTTATGTGTGCTCTATTTGAGAATATATTTAGAGCATGCGCCTTCTCTTTAGATTGCGTTTTATCAGCAGCAATGCTCTGTCGGTTGCCATTCCCGGCAGACTTTGGAGTTTTCTGATTTCAAAAATGGATTCTTTTTATCTCACTCTCTGATGTTATCATTATATAACTCCTTAATCTAAGATGTGGCCCAAATAGGGTAGAAAACCTGAGAGTACTTTTAGCTGCAGTGTCTCCTTCCCTTGGAATACTAAATGATGTGCTTACTCATCTCTGACTTCATTTTATGAATCTGGCTCCTCACACTCTGTGTTTCAGAGCCCTCAAGTTGAAAGCTTCTGTTTGTCTCTAAATTTAAAGTGCCTTTTGTTTTGCATATTGAAATGTCTAATCCTTACTGCAGGTGCTATACTGGAGCAGAACCACAGTTCAACAAGACAGTACTAAAAGTACTAAAGGTATATAGTGCAATGAGACCATGGTTCTCCATGGGCCATAGTGCAACATATAGCAACGTTCAAAAATGATGCAGAATGGTGCAAATTATAATAGAAACAATACAATAGATAAACAGTACAACAGTGCAAGAGTAAAGTATGAACAGGATGTAAACATTCGACTAATATAGTGGCATAAAGTATAATATTGCACAGGCCACAGCAGCGCTGAACAAAGTGCAAGGAATGACCAAGACAATACGGTGAAAAGACAATACAGCAGTTACAGGGTAGTGTGAAAGGGGTGCAAGTCTAAGACAATACAATAAATAGACAATGCTGCAATGTAGCAGTAGTGTGAATGGAATTTAAATCTGAAATACAATAAATAGACCATACTGCAGTGTAACAGTAGTGTGAATGGGATATAAATCTGAGGCAATACAAGAAATGAACAGTACTGCAGTGTAACAGTAGTGTGAATGGGATATAAATTGGAGACAATACAAGAAATAAACAATACTACAGTGTAAGAGTACACACACACACACACCGCAACACCACCCCCGCCCCCACGCGGTCCCCCGGTCGTGCATGCGCATAGATAGATAGATTTTCTTTTAACTTTATTTTTGAGCAGTGCCAAACGGTGCTGCACGTGCAAACTGACTTTTAATCTAAATTAAATTACAGGTCTAGTCACCCACAGGGATTATTTGACACCAAAAATTTGAAATCAACGTTCCAATAGGATGGGTGTGTCTGCTTTCTGGCCACTAACTGGTGGAAATGAGGAAAGCATGCTGGGGCGAGTTTCCGAGTCCAGCCTGTACTTGTTTTGTGGCTGTCAAGTGAGAAAAAGCATCTCGCTCAGATACGTGGAATGGATAGGCGAGATCATGACAGACAGCACTCAGATCTGGACTGTAACCCAGGATGGCAAGGGATCTCCAAAAGTTTATCCTGGATCACAGGGGCAGATCTCTCCTCTCTGGACTGGAGAACGGGGGCAGATCTCTCCTCTCTGGACTGGAGAACGGGGGCAGATCTCTCCTCTCTGAACTGGGGAACGGGTCTCGTGTCGGGGCGGAGCGTGAAGTCGAGGGGGCGGGGCACGCAGTGACAGAAGCACTGAGATCAGACCTGGCTCCGTGGAACGGCTGGAACCATATTTTAAAACATCATTATTATTTTTCTTTTTAAGGTTTTCCTTTCTTGAGTGGTGGTACTTAGAGATCCAGTATGAAGTTCCTCAAATTAGGTACGCATTTGCGCAGTGAAGACAAAGCTGGTGTGCATTTGTCGTACCACAGACGCCAATTCTTGCTTACGTACTGCTTATGTCAATCCCTGTATATATATATATGTATGTGTGTATATATATATATATATATACATACATACATACATACATACACACATACACACACACACAATAATTCAATGGACACTCCTGCCTGTATAACGAAAGGTCACCTGTATTTGTGGGGTTGGAAAAGCTGAAGGTGGATCCGGCAGGTGCTGAAGTCGTGGTGGTGCCGAAGCCCCCGAATGCACCTGGACGACACAGATGAAAGAAAGATCAGTGAAAATGAAATGAGCCCCAAAAGTGTCCAGAATGAAGATGAGATTGGGGGAATGGGCGAGGATATGACACTTTTTTTCTAACATGGTGCCATGAGAATGGTTTCATAGTGATATGGAAACAAAAAAGGCCTTAACACGAAGTGCACAGGACTTATGAAGGGCTTGGGAGAAATACTTATTTCAAGCACTCTAAACACCTTCAAACATTACTGCAGCAGCAGCACAACACACGGTCATATGCAAAGGTTTGAACACCCTCAGTCAATATACATTCTGTTCATTTTCTAACACATTCTTTGCAGAGTGCACACTTAAATAAAGGCATATTTTCAACAGCACAATTTCTACTGATATGTTAAACACTGGAATTGAATAAACAACAGAAAAGTGCCATAATGTTTGCACATAATGTTAGTTTTTATATCTAAACAGTACAATCTACTACATCAACTATCATCGCTTACCGTCATGAAACGATCAATTATTGATAACTGCCATGAAACTGATTAGTGGAATTTGTTATTTTTTTGTCTCTCCAGTTATAGTTTCAGTTATATCTTTCCCAATATGTTCAATTCAGTGAAGCGTAACTCTAGTTTAACAAACATGATTCGCCCAGGGTGCCAAAACTTTTGCACACAACTGTATACAGCAATGCTAAAGAGACCTGATGTGTGGGATTGAGTCAAACTGGGTTTTCTAGAGTAAATACCACTATACAAACTTTTCTAAACTCTAAGACACAACAATGTTTATTTGTTCTAAATCTTAATAGCTACCAGGTGGAGCGTACAACGGACAACACAAAAACTTCACATTAAACATGGTTTAAACTTATTGTACAACCTGAAATTAATGATTCGAAAGAAGTTACATCAGCAGCCCCCAACCCTTTTTTGCGCCATGGACCAGTTTCATGTAAAACCCTTTTTCCCCGAACTGGTACAGCCAAAACTAAAAATGTTTGTTTGTTTTTTTTTACTCATGTTTGCTATTTTGTGGGCTAAATTTTTGATGTATTAAGTCACGTGAACGAGACAAGCGTGTTTTTTTTTCCCAAAATAGTTCCTTCAGCCTCTGATAAAATATTTTTATTCTGTCCTTCTGTGCGGCCCAGTACCAAATGACTCATGGACCTCTGCCTTTTATGGAAGTAATTTAGTGACAAAAGTATTAGAATAAAAAAAACTGAATTGTTGAAAGTAAATGGCTTGATTGATAATGTCTGTAAGTTAATGTAGTAAAGTTTGTGTTGAATTTATTTCACTTGTAATTACAGCATTTAAGATTCAACACAGAAACATTCAGACTTTCAAATTCAGAAAAAAAAAAAATTTAAATTTGTATTATTTAAAAACATTAATAATCCAATCGGTATTATTCAGCACCTTAATTTCGGCTTTGGCATTTCAACTGGGCCATTTCACTACGACAAATTCAGTCGGAAATTCAGCTCGAAATTCTGCCTGACATTAGGGACACAGAGGAAAAGAAGTAGAGCGCAGCGTGCAACGTGCAACCATCACTGACTAAAATTACGTTTTCGCCGAACTTAACGTGTCGTGCGTGCTTAATGCATCCGTGGTGGCAAACATGCTGCAAGAGCGTCGGCAATGCATTAAACTCGCACGAGACGCTGAGCTCGCTGAAAAATTAGGGTTGCACCGATACCAGTATCGGGCCGATACTTCGTTAAAATACTCACACTCGCATTCGTGAATTGCCAAAACTACGCACCAGTTCCACTAAACAATATCCTATTTCACTACATCAACTGATCACACTGGGCGGATGTGATTTGATGTCCTGCCTGACTTCAATCTGTAGGGGGAGACAACGAGCTGGAAATTTGTTGTCAGGTATTCTATCCACGAGCTAGATTTTTTGCAATAGGAGTAAGCAATATTTTCAAGCAAATATTTCAAGATAAAAGACGACGACAGGAGTAAAGCAGACTGTAAGATCTGTGCTGCTACAGTGTCGAGGAGCAGAAAGGAAAGTACATCCTTTAACATTAGCATTCTGATTAAACATATGAAGATGCATCACAGTGCTAAGTACACAGAGTTGCCAATGCTAGTGCAAGACCACAGCAACCAACCTTAACGCACTTCTTTGTGTACATGAAAGCAAGAGACTGTTTTGATATTTTCATTAAGGGTGTTTTCAAATATAGTCCTCTTGAAAGGAACCGAACTCAGTCCTCTAGAAGTGGTCCAAAAAGTGGACATACAGAAAAGGGACTTCTTGTTCACGGTATGAGTTCATTTGAAGGGGACTCCATGCCATCTAACTACGGCAAGCCTAGATGGCGAAAACAGTCGAAGCGAATCTGGAGCTCTTTGTGTTCATAAGTTTAACTGAACCGTGCCGTGGACTTAAAGCAGAGACGTTCACAAGTCATTTTTTCATTTTTCTAAACGTTAAATAGGAAAAATATATATCTCGCACTCTAAATGTGAAACTTCACAGTTAGATGGGGCTCAGAGACACCTTTCTAACGACCCCTCAAAAACCGTTCACCTCTGACAAAAGTAATGGGACACCGGGGCGAGGTGAATGGTTTTCAGGGGTTATTATGACAAACGAGGGGTCGTTGGAAAGCGTGCGAGATATAAATAAATAGTTCCATGAAATGAACATTGTTTACGAGTCACAACACCCAAGTCAGAGTCAAGTCTCAAGTCGTTGAGGGCAAGTCTAAAGTCAAGTCACAAGTCTTTGTGCGACTTAAGTGTGACTCGAGTCCGAGTCTCAGACTCGAGTCCCCATCACTGACTTACAGCTTTGTTAAAACCAGAATGAACGGTTTATTTTTTGCATTGGAATAGCCTTCTGTTAATACTTTTTGTATTTAGCTGTATTATAGGCTTGTCATAATCTGCAGAAGAGCAAATAAAATCTCCAAATTACTTGCACTTGCATGGACACCATTCTAAGAAATATCGGTACTCGGTATTGGCAAGTACACAAATAAAAATACTCGTACTCGTATTGGTTTGTAAAAAAGTGGTATTGGAATAACCCTACTGAAAATATAGTTTCAGTCTGTAATTTCAATACCAAATGAATAATTAAAAGTTGTTATTTTTTGCTGAATGTTTCTATATTGAATCTTAAATGCTGTAATTACAACAAATTACAATTAAACACAAATTTCATTATATAAACTTACATGTATTATCAATCAAGCATGTTTTTATTAAATTCAAATACTTTTGTCACTAAATTACTTCCATACTTTTGATTATATAGTATAAGGAATTAAGGTGCAATGCACAGCACTTAACCTGGGGTAAAAGGCGGCAGATTAATTCCGGTACAACCAAATACAACAATCAACCATAACATTAAAACCACCCAATATTGTGCAACATGAGACAGACTAGTTCATCCAACGAGCCCCACAGAAGCTCAGTCAGACTGAGATCTGGGACTCTGGAGACACCTTTAGCTCTTTGTAATGTTCCTCAAACGGTTCCTGAACAGTGTTTGGAGTTTGTCAGGACTCATCGTCCTGCTGAAAGAGGAACGGTGAAAGGTGAACTTGGTCTGCAGTGTTTAGGTGTTAAAGTAACATCCACATGAATGCAGGACCTAAAGTTCTCCAGCAGAACATCATCCAGAACATCAAACTGCCTCCACCACCTCACCCTCTTCACATAGAGCAGTGGTTCCCAAACTGGGGGGTGCAGAGGTATTGCAGAGGGGCGCACCAGTGGGAGAGCCTACGCTCCACTCCAGCACTGCTAGTAAAAACATGGACAGGTTTGTGCACCCAGCCAAGCTTCCAGCAGAGACTGACTCTTCATCAGCTGCAAGTTCAAGTGTGAGGCTTGAGATGATCCTCTTAAGTTTTTTTCTGACTGGGATCTGGTTAATTTTCCCAGCCATTTCTGTGGAGACAGTTGTTTATTCTTGTCTATAGCTTCAGTTTGCTATTTATTTCTCCCACAGTGATGAAACTGCACCATTTATTATTGCATCTGAAACTGTGTAGTTTGAAGGGGGGGGGGATCATTAATGTTCCTGTCTAGAGAAAGTTTGGAAACCACTGCTATAGAGCGCGCACACACACACGCGCACACGCACACGCACGCACGCACGCGAAGAAAATGCGATTCATTAGACCACACCACCTTCTTCAATTACTCAATGGTCCAGCTCTCTTTCCTTGTGGCACTTTTGGAAGGTTCTGACCACAGCATCAGTGGGGAAACCCCTTAGAGATCTTCCATGTTGGAAATGTTCAGTTATCCATACATCTCAGTTTGGTTCTGGTAAAAGTATCTCATATCTTTACACTAAACCATTTTTCCAGCTTCCAACAAGAACTGACTGTTCTTTAATCTCACAGGAGTCACTGAAATGTTCTTCACTGTATCTATAATGCGGCAGATCGGTGTAGAACCTGATGAGCTATACGTCTTTGTGCAGAAAAACCCTTCAGCAAACCCTTAAAGAAACACTAAACACCAAGAAAAAATTATATGCAATATTTTTAATATCACGAACGTTGACACTGTTTTATCGCAAGTGAAATTTAAATTAGTTACTTCTTTATCCGACCTTGAAAATTTTGAAAATGTACCATTTTTTATTCATCAGACATCATAAATATTTTAGGAAGATTCAGCAACACTGATAAAGTTTAGCTTAATTAATCACTGACTGTGATAAAAGGTCAATCCAAAGCTTTTTCAGATTCATGAAGATGCAGCTGACATTAAACATTCCTCAGCAACACTTTATTAAATCTGACTAATTTACTGCCACTGATATTCACACTGCTGGGGTTGTTTTGAGGGAGTTCTTACTCAATAAAGAAAGAAGTGTTTAAGGAATATTGTGACTTGATGACTCAGCTCAGTCTTTTGTAAATGCTGATGGCTGAGAAGCCAGAACTGAGAACAGAAGTGAGAAGAACTGAGAACAGAAGGCGGCAGAACTGAGAACAGACCCATCGGCTCCTAAACACAAAATATTTGGGAGCCAAATTACTTTTTAATCTGTCAAATGTGATAAAAATATATTTTCACAGCACATTTTGTCTCCAGACTTACCGAATGTAAAGAGCGACATGTGCTAAACTGTTGCCAAAGTAAAACAGTGTTTGTGTAGTTAATGTTTATTTTTCTTATATTTTAGAACGTGCTCTGCAACAGGTTGTCATGTCATATGAGAGAGAGAGAGAGAGAGAGAGAGAGAGAGAGAGAGAGGTCACAAACGAATCGGTTCTTTGACTAAATTTGGTAAAACGAAGAGCACTTTGGAAGCCAAAAGAGCCGGAAATTCTTGGTGATCTGATCTAAACGATACGATATGAATTTCCGCCAATAGCTCTCGATCAAGCCTCACTATAATCACGTGACAGTGTAGAAGGAACGGTAGACTCGGGTTGAGTGTATCTGCACATTATAAGAGGCCATTTTTATTGTATTTTTTGTTATTTTAATTTCTATTGGTTGTGTGAAATGGTCGCTGTTGAAAAATCAATCTAGTCGCATTGGAGACCGTTTTATTCGCCATCTGGAGCCACGATGATTAAAAATATATTCACAGCACAAGACTTGTGGTCTCACCTGCCGTGTGTTTGCGGGGCGTGGTTCGAACCGAATACTCGAAGTCGGGGACGCTCTTGTTGCTGAGGTGCAGGTGGTAGTTCCTGGCCTCGTCCAGCAGGTCCCTGCAGTTCAGGTTGGTTTTGATCATCTCCTCCTTGGCCACGGTGCCAGTGAGGAAGTCCACTGGGAGCAGGGGAAGACGAACCTGCGAGAAAACACATAAAAATAACTATATAACTGTACAAAACACTACTAAAAACCCTAATAAGGTGTTTTTCACTGTATCAGCTACATGTTACTGTAATAACATGAATTTCAGGGCAGTCCTCCTGTTGCCCTCAGCCTCAGCACTCATACGGACATGAAAATGTTATTTGTTTCAATTTATGCATTTAATTAATTAAAACAAACACTTTACTAAAATATTTCTGTACAGTGTGCAGCAGTGTGTGTGTGTGTGTGTGTGGGGGGGGGGGGGCGGTGCGTGTGAGAGAGTAAAACACACAGGTTGCTATTCTTTTCTTAACTGTTGCAGTGTAAGCTGTGTAAAAATAAGAAACGCCTCCATATGTGTTGAGTGCAGTAGTGTGTCTATGTGTGTGTGTGCGTGTAGTAGTAGTGTGTGTGTGTGTAGTAGTGTGTGTGTGTGTGTGTGCGTGTAGCAGCTTTTCTATGTGCTGTATTCCAGCAGCTTCACTGCTGATTCAGGTTCTGATGAATGAAACAGTCTCACACACACACACCTCTCAAGGTATAATAAAGGTATATGTATTATTTTTTTAATAATTAAAAAAAATGTTTGGATTTAAGTGTTGGTCAATACTGTATAAAACTATAGGGACCTTCACATTTTACACAGACACAATCCCACACACAACAAGCAATGATGTGTTCTCATTTTTCCCCCATTTCTGTACATACTGACAACTGAAAGTTTCAACATTTCCAACAGGCGTCTTTTATTGGGCCATAAAGGTTGCCATTGTCAAATTTGATCACACTTAAGCGAGATAACGACGTACATAACACGTGCTTAAGCCTTTCTGCAAAAACCTACAGGAACGAAGGCCTATTCCAACAAACCTCTGTTCAAGCTTGTTGAAATAAGCCTTCCTGAACATTTATGTAGTTTCATGCCAGTTGTCATGTAGCCTCATAAATACAGATGTTCAGTAAAAGTTTTAACATCAAAACTATGCAGATCTTTGGTCAGCTCTTTTGGGCCAACATATACAGACGTGACCATGAAACAGGACACATGAATAGATGAGTGGAGATATATATTAGTAAGTAGGTTGACTGTGAACCCAATGACCAAAGTTGCAGGTTTAACCCCCCCCCCCCCCACTTTCTATCATTGTGTCCCTGTAACTGACGACTGTAAGACCGTCTCCGTAACTGACGACTGTAAGACCGTCTCCGT
>JBBPCY010023628.1:0-36584 GCA_037974405.1 Brachyalestes nurse | reverse complement strand
AAGCTAAGCAGGGTCGGGCCTGGTTAGTACTTGGATGGGAGACCGCCTGGGAATACCAGGTGCTGTAAGCTTTTCAGCCAGTCCTGTTTTTTCCTCCCAATTCTCAAAATTTGCATTCTTTTTTTTCCCCCACCCCGTTTCATGCGTCATGTCAGAATCAGAATCAGAATCAGAATCGCGTTTATTGGCCAAGTATGTGAGCGAACACATACAAGGAATTTGATTCCGGCAGATGGTGTCTCTCAAGTTCAATACAATACAATACAATACAATACAATACCACAGCGATTAAAGGATACAATAAACAAACTGGGCAGATGGAAATGTTTATGAACATATATGTACAAAAGTACTATATATATTTGCTCTGTTTATAAATATGGATATGTGTGTGAATATACATATGTATGTATGTGTGTATAAGTTAACTATACAATATAGTAAATAAACTAAATCTTATATACAGAAAAATACAGTGCTACAGAATTGTATACCAGGGTGTGCATTTACAAAGTTGCAGGTGTTTTACAGTGAGACAGTTCAGCTGTTTAGGAGGGAGATGGCGAGGGGAAAGAAACTGTTCCTGTGTCGGCTGGTCCTGGACTGCAGGCTTCTGTACCGTCTGCCAGAGGGCAGCAGGTTAAAGAGTCTGTGTCCAGGGTGTGAGGGGTCTGTGATGATTTTGCCTGCCCTTTTCCTGGTTCTGGAGAGGTACAGGTCCTGGATGGAGGGCAGGGGGGCACCGGTGATCCTTTCTGCTGTCCGTACAGTCCGCTGCAGTCTGTTCCTGTCCTGTTTAGTGGCTGCTCCATACCAGACAGTGATGGAGGAGCACAGGACAGACTCAATGACTGCAGTGTAGAACTGGATCAGCCACTCCTGTGGAAGACTGTACTTCCTCAGTTGTGGGTGAAATAAAAAATGCTGTGTCAAGTTTAGCTTGGAGGAAAGTTGGGGAATAAAGAGCTCGATGGAAAAACATCAATTTTGTCACTTTTTATAAATAGTGTACGAACACTGTTGAGTCTGTTGAGACCATATATAGAATATAAACTGCAGCCTGCAGCGGTTTGGCCCCACCCATTCACCCTGAAGATATAAGGCATTTCAGCTCGCACTGTTTTTTAATCAAAAACAGGACAGCCAATCCGACTGGAGCTAATTTACATATATGTCTTAAACCAGTTACAGAAGCAGCCTGGTTTTTTTCCTAGGGATATAAAGAGGTTGGAAAATGATCGTTTGGAAATGGACAAGGGTCGCAAAATTTGCCTTAGAAGATATTATGCAGCGGGTGCCCTAGTGGTTGGGGTGTTGCCCCGTGATAAGAAGGTTGCGCGTTTGAGTCCCGCGACTGCTAGTGTCATCACTGAGGTACCGTCTCCACACACTGCTCCCCCTGCTTCACTTGGTGAATGGGTTAAATACAGACAGTGCTGGACTGGCCATCGTGCATTTGCTCGGTGGGCCGATGGTAAATTTGGGCCGGGCAGGTAATTTTCTTCTGACCCAGAATCCCATCAGCAGCCCCCCCTTTCTTGGAACGACAGCCTGGTGGGCCGGTCTAGGCTCAAAATGCCCCAGTCCAGCCCTGAGTACAGAGAAAGCATTTCACATTGTTCACAAGAATTTCACATTGTTGTGCTATGCTGAGGTGTGTTCACGTGTGACTAAAAGCGGCCATTTTATGCACAGCCATAAGCTCCATCGAAAAGCACTGACCAATCAGTCGCACTTGAGGATAAGGTCACCAAGCCGGTGTGTTAGAGGGGCATAAAAAGCCCCCCAGTATTGGGCTGTGGAGTCTCTGGAGAGATGGAGATCCGGATGAGCTGGTGTGGATCATCCAGTATCAGTACCTGCTCTTACATTTACATTTATAGCATTTATCAGACACTTTTATCAACTTCCATTCCCTACCTACAGGGGGCAGTCTTCCTGGAGCAACCTGGGGTTAAGGGTCTTGCTCAGGAACCCAGTGATGGTTTACTGAATGTATTCGAACCCGTGACCTCTTGGTCCAGAGGCAAGTAACCTACCCACTAAGCCCCCACCACCCCACTCTTTTAGCTGAATGCAATCAAATCCTGACAGCAGTGCTCAACATCAATACATGACCTCACTAATGCTCTTGGGGCTGCAATCGAACCATCACAGCAATGTTTTAAACTGCTGTATTTTAAATTCCCTCAGTATTCAATAACATCAGTAACTGCAATGGATGACCCGTTCTCTAAAACAGCTGAAAACCGCAGCTGAGGCCTGAATGTTATGTGGTGAGATGATTTCTGTGCGCAGTCTGAGTGATGCTCTGGGCTACATTAGCCTTGTAGCTTCAATACAAAGTGAGGTAAAAGGGTCCTTATTTAGGGTGAAGGAAAAACGGTGTGAATCTAGGAGGACATGATTGTGAAGATCAGAACCCATTCCGGACCATTTGATATTGGCAGGCCAAAACCGGATCCGAGAATATCCCTGATTTGAGCCACTCTTTCCCGATACATGATGCATTTGCAGGTCTCTCAGACAATAATAGCTCAGCCATTGAGAAGCTCCAGGTGTAAGGATTACCCTCGGCCTGCATCTGTTTACAGTGCAAATGCACTGAGAACAGCCCTTCACTGCTTCTCCATTCACAAAAGAGTCCGAAAAGGGGAAACCCAGCTGGTCGTAAGGTTTCGGATCCAATTTCGTCTGCGGGACAGAGATCAGGCCTCGGGAGCACTTTCCTCATGCTCGTATTCCCTGGATGAAAAATTCATATTTTTACCTCCATACCCTAATTGGCTGAGGCAAGTGCAGGCCTAAACCTTCACACACTCTTCTCAGACTGTGTGGAGGTGTTCTGTAATGTGTAATATGCTCACTTATGTGGTTTCTGATCCTATATGACTCTCTGCTGTCCATCAACATGGACTAAAGCATGCATAAAATTCAGATTTGAAAGTGGTACTGTTTTCCTTTAAGCAGCATTCAGGCCAGTTTATAAGAACTCAGTGGTTCATATGAACCCCACTGACAAGGTCAGTGAAGTTGACCCCCGTGCAGTTTCCTCTTCTGCTCCCATCAGGCAGACGCTGACCTTTACAATGAATGAAAACTGGGAAGAGAACGTGAAAGGCTTATCTGTCCTCATTAGAGGAACTGCCACTGGGTGAGTTCGAGACATGATACAGAGCACCAGCGATCACTGGCTGGCCCGAACAGGCCGGATCTCATTTCTGCCAAATTGCAGCTTAGCTGGCGAAGTGGCGGCGGGCCTGGTGTCTTTCACAGAGGCACTTTATCTGCGGTGAAAATGACTGTTTACCATGTGCTGCCACTGGATTTGACGTAATGGTACAACACGAAAAAAGAAATGACTTATTGTACTGAGTTACTGGGCTGTTTTTGTAACGTCTGTCCTTTCGGCAGGTCAGTAAATCATGCAGAACAGTTGGCGAGACAGGCTCCATTTTTTGGGCTTCTCAGCAAAGCTCGATAACTTAGGGTCAAATTGAGGACTGTCTAATAGGAATATCCCTTACGGCACCTGCAACAGGCGTGATGCATTTAAACGGTCATATCATGGAAACTTCACACATATGGTTGCCCATTCAACCTACAGCAATTTAGCCCCGCCCACTCTGTCTACAACAGGTTTAGCCACACCTCCCTGGCCTACAACAGATGAACTCCACCAATTCAGACAACAGCACTATTCACCCAAGAGTACTTTAACCCCACCCATTCAACCAACAGCACTTTAGCTCCACCCATGCAGCCTAAAGCACCTTAGCCCCATAAGATCTCATTGAAGTTCTGTAGAGTGCTGTTCCTGCAAACAGTCCTTAGTAGAAATGATCAGACATGCTGTTCATGGCTGTTGGGAAGCAAACAAATAATTCCAGAGGATCCACACATTTTTTCCAGTGTCCATTTAGGATTTCGGCACAGTGCTGGTTAGCCCATCGTAACAGAACTCATAACATATCAGTGACAAAAATGGCGTAGGGATAATTAAGAATGGAAAGTGGTCACCAAAAAAATGACTTGTTTTGGAGACAAATTCACAAAAGTAAGTGGATTTCAGGGAGGAAGATTAAAAAGTGGGACATTGCTTTGTGAAACTGAGGAATGAGGACAGACTATAGGGTAGTGTGTTCTCCTGAGCGTCTGAAAGCCATTTTTCTCAGCTTGTTTGCTTTCCTTCACCCTCTAACAGCAAAGCTGGAGGTGGGAGCTCATTAACACAGACACATCTAGACACGTAAGAGCCATGTGGATAAACTGTCAACATAGCCCACCCCCTGTTTCCTGTCCATTTAAAAATAGGTGTTGTATTTGCGGCCTCCGCTGCCGCCCCGGCCGCTCTGGCTGCCGCAATAACAGGACTTATTTGTTTGTTCCTCTGTCTGGGTTCCAGTGGCAACATTGGATCACTCCTTGGTCCACACACACCCCATTCGGACGGGCACAGAGACGGGCACGCTGACTCATATTCTGTCCACGCCTGCGTGTGTCTCTATTCGTCTCGTCTCTTGCACGTTCTTGGTCAGGGACTAGACTGAGGCTGACTTTGTCATCTCTGTCTGACCTTAATGGATGGCGCTGTGACAGCACTGGTCATTTCACCCAAAAGTCTTCAGCAAACACTAACCAAACGTGTAGATGGTGTGTTGTACCTGTGTGCCCCCCAGATACATGTATATGTATGTTATACACTTATTGACTGTATATATGATTATATATTATATAAACTCAGTGACTGTATATGATAAATATACTCAGTGACTGTGTATAGGATATATGTGATATAAACACTCTGTGTCTGCTTATATAAATGATGTTATAGCTGCTCACTAACCATACTGACTATACGTGACTATATATATATATATATATGTGTGTGTGTTACATTTTTATTTTTTCTTATGAAACCCCCGACAGGTCAAGTTTTATAACCTAGAGGCTCCTGCTGAGTCCCTGGGCCCTGAAGAGGCTGCACCTGTGTTTATTTGTAACATTACAGTCAATTCAGGATGATTGGCTGCGTCGGCGGCCCCTAAAATTATATGTTTAACGTCACTGATCTCAGTCCAGCACGGCGCCTCCGTGGGAGTTAGCGTGCCACAGAAGTCTGAGGTGCTCCTGCTTCTTAATAACACAGCACTCATTTTGACCTGCAGAGTTATTACAGTTCTGCTGTTTAACTGTTTCCATGTAATCACAATACTAATTACATATTTAGCTCTTATTTACTGCACTTTCCGCAGTTTCCACTTTCAATCAACTACTTGTTTCAAAGCTCCTACGCCGGGCACGTGCACATCAGAACTGGACCATGGAGCAATGGAAGAAGGTGGTCTTGTCTGATGAATCACATTTTCTTCCACATCATGCAGACGGCCATGTGTGTGTGTGTGTCTTACTTGGGGAATAGATGTCACAAGGATGCATGATGGGAAAAAGAGAAGCAGAGGCTGTGTGACAATTCAGGCTGATGTTCTGTTGGAGAACTGATGTTCTGTTGGAGAACTTTGGCTGCTTCATTCATGCTGGCGTTACTTTCACATGGATCACCCGTACCGAAACATCACTCCAGACCAAATTCACCCCTTTATGGAAACGGTGTTCCTTAATGACAGTGTCCACTTTCAGCAGGATGATGCCCCTCACACAGCAGGTTTCAGGTTTGATGGTTCAAGGTGCCTCCCAATTAACCAAATCTTCCCAAATTTGAGGATCTGCTGTCTTGGAGCAAATACCACAAAACACCTTCAGAAGTCTTGTGGAGTCCATGCCTTGATGGGTCAGAGCTGTTTTGGTAACATGAGAGGGACCTGCACAATACTGGACTGGTGGTTTTAATGTAATGCTGATATATACATTCTGTGGTTCAGCTCATTTGGATTGTAGCCTCTCACACCTGCTCATGGATTCTTGTTACAGTGGAGCCTTACAAGGGCAACTGGAGTTCCACCTGGCTGCTGCTTTTGTTAGTTTGCTGCTTGTTGATTCATCCACAAGTCTGCTGTCAGCGATGCTATGATCATGGATTCTGTCAGAGCAGCATACTGCTGCAGCTGGGCTTCAGGATGGAACTAGGATGGGTCAGAAGGTCAAAGCAGAAATGTCTGTGGCATTAATCATGTATTAATGTTTTAATATTGACAGGCCTAATAAAATGTCCTGCTTTTGTTGCACTGTTTAAGGATTAAGCCTCTGCGTGTCATGTTGGCCTTGACATTTAGGGCAAAACAAGATCAAATTCAATGTGTGTGTGTGGGGCCAGATTTCAGAATTGGCCTTTATAAGTTACTCTTTCATTTAATGATGTATGTGCCCTTTTTTATTATGTTTTGATTGGAGTGCACCTGCAGAGCAGGGAGAGAGAGAGAGAGATGGTTAGATACTCACACACACAGCCCTTTGTAGAATCTCTGTGCAGGCCAAAGTAACAAGCAGAACTGGGCCTTTGTAAAGTGGACTCACTCACCTGATCAGGTCAGGGCATTCCACAGAAGGAGCTTGAGTTATAAAGCTTAGTTCTCACATACAGAGGAGGTAGACGTGCTAGACCTTCTGCTTTCTCTTTCAGGGACCTCTTTAGATAAAGGTGCTACACCTTCAGAGAGAACATAGAGAACATTTGGTGTGAAGGTGCTAAACCAGTCCAAGGAGCTTAAAGTAGGGGTGGTCAAGGATGGAACAAGGGCTCAGTACTGAAGTTTGATACTTTATTGGCACAGAATTACTTAGATACTAGGGCTGTAACGGTACATGTATTCGTACCGAACTGTCACGGTACATGTGTCACGGTTCAGCACATGATGTCGTACGGAGAATACACGGCACGACGGAGAAGATGTGATTGAAGTAATGCGGATCCCTACGGCATCACAGAGGGACCAAAAAAGTGCCAGTAAATCATAAACCTGAGTCGTAGTGTGGTGCAATAGTGCCACCTATTGGCGTAACACTTCTGCTGCCTTACACATACATGAAAATATAAGCTAGAGTGTGTGTTTACTGGTTAACACACTGCTGTTTATTTAAAATAAACGAAAACAAACCAAGCCTCATTCTTTAGAACTTTTTGTTACTTAACTTCGCTGTATCAGAACCGTACCGAACCGTGATGTCAGAACTATAGTGTGAACCGAACCGTGACCTTTCTGTACCCTTACACCCCTACTAGATACTATCAAGTATCGAAAAGAGCCTTGTTATTTGGTACCAAATATTGATACCTATTGACTAAGCCTCATCATTGTCTGTGATCCAGTAAACGTTCAGTGTCCTGAGATCTGATAATGCTGGTGATTGGCTGAAAGTCACAAATGAGGCTCATGAGTTGTTTTTTAATAGGCTTGATGCATAGGAAATGTAAAATGCCAATTTTACTGCTTGATTTATATTTATTGGATTAATTTTTATATAATCAATAAAATAAATGTGCCAAACTTTGACCCAGGCCATGTTTTATTCTTTTCCTCAGGATTCAGATAAACAGTACCTGTGCATTAAAATGTGCAGAAGTGGAGTTCTTGTTTTAGGTCATTAGCAAAACAGTGTCAGTTGACCGGAACGATGACATTGTGCATCAGCTGGACAAGCAGCGAAATCTTGCTTCCTTCTGTGAAATAAAAAACAAACATGTAACTCATTATCTCATGTGATCCACAGTGGAGCATGCAGATGACCTTCATATGTCATCATTCAGTGTTGTTGTGTGAGTGGGCTGACATAAACAAAACCTCTGCTCATGAACATAAGCCCTGTTTCAACTGGCGGGAAATAAAGGATTGAAATAAAGTGCCGTATCAGTGTGAGGGTGATCTGAGGGCTGTTTGTGTTGGGATGTGTTGGGGGCACAGACAGGCCTTCTCCATCTGTGTGAACACTTCTGCTCATCAACTCAGACAGTCATTATCGTGATCAGTCCAGGCCTTACAAGCCTTCATACATGTCTTGCTTGTCCCTCCCTGTTAAGGCTTGGCTATTTATTTAGGCCTTAGATTCAGCATAAGACTCTAACCCTAAATTCATCAACAAACACCACCAAACCATATTGTTGGGACACCCATGTTTGTCTTGAATGTCCCTTCCCACCCACACTGCTTTATTTTGTTTTGGGACCCATTAGCAGCTTTGGGATGCTGGTGTTGGAGTATTAGTGTGTGTTGGTGTGTTTTGAGCTTTGTTGGTACTGGAGGAGCACTAAAGCCATTGATGCTCATGTGTCTTTGGACCACCTTTGCTGTGATTTGCTGTTCATGAGGAAGAGTGCCTTTCTGAACAGTTTCCCAGCAGCACAGGTCATATAAGGTTATACAATTTGGGCACCACCTTGTCAAACAGTCACAAGTAATGGGTGGCCAAGGTTTTTAATGTCCCACACCCACCCGAATCACTATGAGAACCAACCAGCCCATCCAACCCACAGAAATATTCATTAATCAATGACTGGGCTGGACCTACAAAATGATTTGTTAATTAACAGATTAACTACTGTGTCACAACTGTGCTTTGTTGTTGACCGTTTCCATGGTTGCAGGGGATCTCAAGTAGGATCCGTCCCTCTTTGTCTGAGTGGGTGGGGTGGTCCTCCCTCTCCCCATCACTCAGTATAAATGTCCTCTCTCTCTCTGGGTGGGTAGGGTGGTCCTCCCTCTCCCCCATCACTCAGCATGATGCTAGCCAGTGCGGGCATCCGTTAGCTGTAACAAAATTAGTGATTAGCCTTCTTCTCCAAGTGTGTTGAGCTGTGGCAGTTTAAGAAGATGTAGTTGGAGCTTCATGTGTCTCAGAGAAAGGACATTTTTGCCCTCCCAGTGATGGTAATGTGGTGTAATAGAGATCTAGATAGCCAGTGAGTTTGGCCATGTGTAAAATTAAAAAGGACAAAAATAAAAACGTGGAATTTTAAATATATGTCGCATTTGCTTTAATTGTGTTTTGGGCTTTCTTTGTTAGTTTTGAACTGGGCCCAATCACACCGCAGTCCCAGAGGAATATCCACTGAGGACTTGTGCTTGTCCTGAAGGGATACTCTTGAGTAATTGTCTCTAAAGCCAGAAACAAAGGTCCTGTCTAGCAGTGATGGTTTGCCGTCAGTAAGCCTCGTCGTCTGTTCCTGGGGGGCGTAGTGTCATTGTTGAGAATTAAATGCAAAGTTATTGCATGGGATTTATGTGTTCTCCCACAAGCCCTCCACACCCTTCCACTGCTTATTTATGGGGCCCGTCTCCAGGGGCCCCTACCGCCTTTAGGAATGTAAATAAATAAAGCAGATGACCTGGGTGTTGCTTTCCTGAGAGGCCGACGGCGGGTGTGGACTGGACCTTTTTATTTTTATTTTTTGGACAATGGCTGGAGGCAGGACAGCCCATGGTCAGACCATGGCTTGTCAGATGTAATCCTATATGATCTCTTAGATATTAAAATATTAAAACATATTTGTTTTATGTTATATACGGTATGTTAAATGGTTCAGATGCATGTATTCACTCCTAATGGCACAAATATGTTATGAGGCATATTGCAACCTACTTTTAGCCACAGTCACATGAAAAGTTTGGGTGCCCCAGTCAATTTATATATTTAGATTTTTCTACATGAAAATAAGTAAACTAAATATCAGTCTATTACATTGCATACACATGAATATATTGTATATAGGTTGAATATATTGTATATAAAAGTGCTGTGATTCACCACCACCCTCAGCCTATTGTCCAGCTTGTGCTGTGCCAGGGTGCCAGATTGGTATGGATGACCTTCTCCTCTCTGGTTGCAGCCAGGCTGGCACAGCCATTAGTCAAAGATGCGCAAGCCAAAGAATCTCCCTCCCTAAACGACTGTCCCTCAGACAAGACCTCCGCATTGGCTGTTCTTCGGCATCTTCTCTGGACGTTACCTTCTCTGAGTGCTTTGCGGCGTCAGGTCACCACGAACCCCTCCTGAAATATTCAGGGCTATGTGAGATGGCCTCTAAATATAACTCAGCTGTGCGCAGCCCCCCGTGCGATCAGGCCGTTCTGCCTCCGGTTAAAATGTTGAGGACGCTTCCTCATCAGCCTGACACTCGGCGAGCCGCCTTTGAAATCAGCGGATGAAATGTGACACTGAGATTATCGTCCATGGAGAGTGAGCTACTGGAAGCAGCCCGACAGGATCCAGCCCACCCAGGCTCGCCCTCAGTAAGGCAAAGGTCACGCTGTTTCTGCAGAGCGCTGCTACTATATTTGGAACACAGGCCATGTGAATCACACTCCTCTGTATGCTGTATTGTTAGTTCCACCTCGCTCCGTGGGGTCGGTCTGTTGGATCCGGCCTGGGTCAGTTCACTGTATAGCTGCTATTTCAGGACGGGGTATTTTTGGATTGGCTATTGTACGAAATACTAATAAAGAAAAAGCTGCTGATTGTTGGAGGGTAGGCACATTTCTTGCTCTCTGTAGGTCTGCATTCGCATAGTTTTCCTACACAGGTCTGCAGAAATGACTAAATGTCTATATTTAAATTTTCCATATAGGCCAACAGAAGTAAATACATTTTTACATTCGAGGTTGTCACAATACCAGATTTTTACTATGATTATCATGGCCACAAGCATTTGTGATAATATTTTTGTCAAATCTATAGGAAATGTGAACATTATAATGATAAAAGTAATAATAAAAGAATATAACACATATACTGACTGCTTACTGTTGATAGACATGTCCTATACACGGTGCGACTCAACACTGTTTTTTACTCAAGACCTCCCTCACTGGCAAGCTCACTCTTTCCAGGTGCAGGTACAGTCTCAGCACACTGTAGCAGTGACTGCTACACAGCTATTTACTGTCTCTTTGTGCTTTATTTGGCAACCAGTGTTAAGGAGCAATGCCTTTAAGTGAAGCAGACAGTTACTGGCTCAATTATTGATGATTTTATGATGTGTGTATTATTAACATATCAATATGTCATTTTTAAATATCATGGTCATTGTCAGTACCGATATATTGTGACACCCCTAATCTGCTACATGGGCCTACAAAAATGAGCACATATATTTAATTAGATTTAATTGCCTAAAAAGCTACTTCTGGTGATGCAGGTTTGTTGTGGCAGCAGCCAATGCATTACACAGCGCTGATTCATCAAATTTGGCTGTTTGGAGGTAGGGTTCAAGCCCTGCTCAGGGAAGGACTTACTGGGCTCCTGCCATTTCCATTCCCAGCAATCTAATTATGTCACTCTTGAGCATTGGGTGAGATCATTTGATCTGTTCTGTCATCGCAGCCCTTAACGACATGTTTATCATTGATAAAATGATGATAAAAAAATACCCTAGACTTTACAGAAATCCGGAAACGACCACCATTAACCAGAGACCTTTCTAGGGCACACAGTGGCTCAACCCCTAATGCCAATTCCCTGTGTGAACCTACTGCAAGTGCTCAGCAGCATGAAATCAATAATGCCCTGTTGTCAGTGGGTGACACATGAGCTGTGGTGGGGAGCAAATGGCCTGGGGGGCATTAGCTTCCTGTCAGCTGGCTGGTGGCCTGGAAAGCATACCAGGGACCAACAAAAAAAAAAAACGATCCAGCAGCACGACAAGTACTGTCTATCTGCCTGGAAGAAGCTTTTCCATTCGGAAGCTCCTCTAATGAGAGAGAAACCCTTCACTCGCTAATGTAACATTCTGGTTGTTCCTCCTCCTATTAATGTCACATAGACATGGCACAGGGCCAGGAGAAGCCTCTTCGCCATGCATGGGAGGATCTAGCAGGCCAAGTCATGTTCGCCAGATCAGATTTGATATGTAGAAGAAAATCAAGGTTTCAGCCCTTTAAGCCATCTGGAGCCAGTTTAAATGGAATGGTATATTCGGTATGTTCTTAGACAAATATAATTTGTAGAATGATCCTGTTTACACCTGGTCACTCCGTGTGACCTGTATCTGGATCAGATTTTAGCCACGTGTTCATACTCTGTACTCAAATGCGTCTTCCGTCGGCCAGACTGAAATCCAATCACTATGTGGCAAAAAAGTTCATACACAACTGCTCCTTATTTTTTCTGTTCTGTACTATTGAAAATGAGCCGCATGTGTTAAAACGTAAAGCGAGACGGTGAAAAATGACAAGGCGATGTGAGATAAGCGGCTCGTGCAGAATGTATACGGAATTAAAATTACACTCAGAGGAGAAACTCATGTCAGGAGAGGAACTGTTTGTTTGTAAAACGTGTCTTGAATGCGTCTCAGACCTCCTCCTTTGGAGTGAATGGATTTAAATCTGGTTTAAATGCATCTTGTGTTCACACTGTTTACCCAGATATAATCCTGAAATTCAAGATGCATGAAGTTTCCAGAGTAAATGGGGTCAGTGTATCATGGAACCCTATATGAGCGCTAGAACATTCACCTTGTTTTGGTGGCGTCTTGTCTTCTCAGAGTCTCTGTGTTTGCCATCGTTTCCTCAGTCATCACCTCTGGAGACGCTGGATTGATTTTGAGATGTTGGCACAGGTTAAGTGTGGGATGTCAGGGAGATAAGCTTAAATCTCCTGTGTTGATTTCTGTTGGTTCAAGTCAGCATTCCCTGAATCCTCCTTCATTAGGATTCCCTCTGGAATGTCACATCTCCATTGAAATGTGGGTTTGGGCACTGTTGAGGTCCTCAGGTGAAAGGAAAGATCAAGAAAAAGGCAGATTCAGAGCTCAGTGGCTTGAAGACTTGTTTGGCTGTTTGAAAGCAGTAGCTCTCCAGAACAGAGCCAGCTCGGCTAATGAGGGACTTGAAAATTGTCAGCTGAATCAAATCAAACTTGCAAAAGAAGAAAAATATGATTACGTTCAGCGGTTTTCCATCTTACTGTAAACAAAAAAGGCTCCATATTACTTTGTTGGACAGACGACGTTATGCACTCTTTCTATTTTCCTAAAAATAACAACGTCTAGACGTGGTAATAAGACCTACATGTAAATTTTTAAGTGTCAATAAAACGTTTTATGCTGTATTTCTTTGGCAATAACCATAACACACACACACACACAAGTTTGGGGAGTGAAAAAGCCTAGTGAGAGGAGGCCCAGTCTCCCTGCCGCTGTGGATGTGATTTAAAAAGACTTTTCTAGTTGGCAATTCCAGTCCCACTTTTGTCCTTGCCTAACCTTAAATTAATGGGGACCAAATAGAGTATTGCGCACACGTTCTGCCATTACAGAGGCTTTGTGGGCAGGAAGGAGCGGCCGTTAATAAGGCACACCGCAGCAGTAGCTGCGATTAGTGGTCTTTGATCTGAATGAGATGTTAACAGAGAGAGAGAGAGAGGGGGGCGGGGGGGACTTTTTTGGAAGGGGGACCTTCATCAAACTACAGACGCCCCTTTTAATGAGCGTCAGACGGTGGAGTGTGGATACAACAAGAGCCGGACCACATCAGACAAACAGGGACCCAGGGAGTGGCTGCCTACGCCGTCAGCCACATCAACATCAACGCCTGACTGCAAACAAAGTGGGCCTTGGGCTTGAGTTCCATCAGCCGTGCGAGGAATCTGCAGCATATGTTGTAGCAGGTAAATTGCCTGTCACACTGCCAGTTCTTCCAGATTTTTGCGACTCGCTGGGAATGCTGAGCAAAACTTTCACAGCATTGCACTGCATGACCTGCAGGTTGTTTTGTCTGTGGATTTCTGTCATTTTTGAAAAGGTCTTGACCTTCGAGCATCCTAGACCCATACATGGCTACAGTTTTTCAAAGTTTGGAGATGTAACGTTCTCTGTTTTCCATCTTTATGGTGAGGAGCTTGTTGACTTCTGTTTTGTCTCGACCCCAGACCTGTCCCCTACACCTTTGTGTGGCAATGATTGCATGTCTTCCGCCTTTAAGCCTACCAATAATTGTTCCTTTTGATGTCACTCTCCTTTTCTTTCCCATCATTTCATAGTGCTGACACAGCTCAAACCCAAGGTCCATCCTGTTTAAATTGTTTCCATGGCCTCTCCTGCTTGCCTGGACCTAGACGTCTCTTTGAAGATACATACTGGATAGATATCTAATGGACAAAATCATATCCACAATATATGAAGTACAAATTCTCATTCAAGAGGACAGATTCATTTAGTCCACCTAAACATGGGGAGGCATCTAGATGTGCTGCATACCAGCTCTGAAAGACCAGGTTTAGGTACCTGACCCTGACCTTAGCCCTGAGCAGTCTGATGCAGGATATTGCAAGAAGAGTATGGCCTTGGATAATAGCTGTTGTTTATAACAGCTGGATCCTGAGGGCTTTAACTGGTTCTCGCCTCATAACCCTGACAGTGGGAGCGACCTTCAGAGCTTTCAGTGGGTTTTGTGTGTGGATTTGGAAATCAATGTGCTGTCTAATGTTATCATTGAAAATGGCCTTGTCTGTTTTATGGTCACTTAGAATGAAAAGAAAGAAGCTCTCCCCAGTGGGCAGTTGGCTATTTTGGGAAGTTTGAAAAGCAAAGCAGGCATGCCAGCATAACTGTGGGATACAGGGGTGCTGGGGATGCTCAGGCGCACCATAAATATGGTCGTTAAATTGTTAAATCTGAATAGAAACTCAACCTAAATCGAAATCTAACTCTTATGTTACTCTTACGTCTCCATTTCTCACTCCAGTCGATGGAATAATTACACAACTCTCCACAACTCCCCTCCCAAAATTGTCCCGGCAGTTATGCATCATCTTAACATTCATAGCAGTTCTAAAAGACCACCAACAGACTTTGAAGCAAAAGCAGGTATGAGCCTCTTCCCCTTTTCACTCTGCAAGTGTCCTGCTCTGTGTGTATAACGATTGTCTGTATTTTTTTGGGTTAGTGCTTAGCATCTCTCTGGGAATAGCGCTCTTGGGCACCCCTTCTGGTGAACACTTCTGGAGATTTCCCCTCAGTAATCCCAACCTGACATGGGTACACGTCTCAGGGAAATCCTGCCAAAAATTGCTGATAACATCCATACATAATATCAGCAGTGAGGGGTGCTAATAACGTGCTAATATAGTAAAAAAAAAACAAAAAAAAAAACAAAAAGAAGTATTTATGCCCGGCTCTAAATAGAGTTGAAATGAATCACCATTAAATAGCTCTGAGGGTTACTTTACAGCCGTTGTTTGACTAGGGTTCAGATTTCTGTTTATCTAATATTTTAATATTAATAATTTAATTATCTAATATTTTATGTCTTAGACAGAGTGTCTGCAGTACACTGTAGATAAATTGAGTTTAATGCACATTGTGCCCTTCTATTGACCTTTAAGCCCCTGCCACCCACAGTATCAGTGCATGGGCTGAGTGACAAGGCTCTTGGTGGTTTTTTAAATGATCATGCCATTTTTGCAGAACCCAGCCACAGGTCAGCAAGCCTGAGGTGGAATGCTAATTGGCTGACTAGCAACAATAGTGGTTCTCAGTCAAAGGCCCACAGTCAGCAGACCTTGCACAGTAGACGATATCAAGATCTGACTCAACAGCTGATTCAACCATCGGCTAAAGATCAAGCCCTTTGGTGAGCTGTGTCGGCTGCGTTGGAGAAAGGAAAGGCCAAAAATTCTCAGGACTGCAACTGTTCCACACACCCAGGCAGACATTCCAGATGATTCCTATCTCACTTACATTGTTGAGGGGGAGAGAGATAGTCATCTTTCCCACCAGCGGGAACATGGCCAATGGGACTGCCCACCCTGGGTGCCACAATGAGTCTCAGTGCTGGAGCCCTACCAGACATCATACCAATCTCTTAGGTATACACTTAGGAACGTGAGAAATGAAAGTGTTGTGCCACATATGGACAATTTAAGAAAATGTGAGCTATCCAAATCTCCCTTTAACTCTTGTGGCTATCAAAAAACAGATTCTTTGGGCCAGTTTCCCAGGCCTAGATTAAGCCTAGTCTTGGACTAAATTGGAGTGCCAATGGCAAGACACCATAGGAAACTCTTTTTTTTCTGGGATTACACTGGGGCTGGGAAACCAGCCCTCCTTGTTGATCTTTAACAAGGGCCTAGTGCTTTTATTGCTTAAGGATGGTAAGTGGTTTAGGAGGTATGGTCTCTTTGAGGCAGACTAGAGCTTTCAGTCTCTTTCAGAGTGTATACATGCCTTTAGTATCAGTGTTGGGAGGAAACAATGTGGGATTGTTTGCCTCTATGCTCCAGTGCATTCCTCTCATTCTTCCTCTCAGTGCTGTGGATGGGAATCAGCTGGGTACTGGTGGGAGTGAACTTTTCCCTGATTTCTTCATCCATACACAGCAGACAGGGACGAGGGGAGGAGGGAGAAGGGCTGCCTGTAGCAGGAAAGGGAAGGGGCTCAGCCTCGGAAAGACTCATAAAGGAAGAGCAATGAAACTGATCCGTCCATTGTCTGAGGAAATGAAGAGGATGGGCGAGTGTTTGCATGGGGATTTATTTTGAGTTTCAAATAAAGAAAAAGGAAAAAAAGGAAAAAAGGAGATGTACAATTTGTGGATGTTCTCTCGTGTTCCTGTCCTGTTTTAATACTCAGGGCCAGAGGAGAGATGTCTTAAGCATGTGTTTCATGTTAAATCGTTAAATGCCTGGAAAGTTTCCGTATGGTAGCTTGGCTTTGGAGGCATGCCCATTAAGTAGGACCCTCTAGAGAAATGAACAAACTGTAGCAGAGATAAAGATTCATGACCAATAGAAAGGGATGGGGGCATTAAAATTCAATTACTCATGAACAGATTGAACATATGTTTGCCAGGTGGCCATTTTTGGAACAGATAGAGTAGAATTTAGCTCTGTTGTCTGTATGGGATGTAGTGCATAGCACACAGATCTAGTTGACCAGTCCATACACTACAACACTACAAGTCAATAGTCACTCAAATCGTTTCGATAAACTTTTCTCAGCCCCCTCAAACCACATCCAGCTTTTCATCAAGGTGGAGTAAACTTGTCCATGTTTTTTAGGACTGTAACTTACGACTACACTGTTGCAGCCCTGGTGTTTGTCTGGAATATGTGCCTGAAGTTGAGTTTATTTTTACAGCTTCCAGTAAGTCATACTGTGTCCCAAAACCACATACGCAAGTCTGCACCACCTTTGAGTTTGGGGATGTATTCACAAACATTTTGGGCTATTTAGGCTTATAAAGAAGTCATGATCAGCAAGTTACAGGAGAGTTTCTTGCAAAACTGTTCCTTTAAAGTGCTTAATCTTTAATGTTCATTGTAAAAAAAGATGATCAATCAAAGCCAATTAGTGAAGTATTTGAAAAACCACATGTGAAAATCTGGCATGTTTATTTCCTTCTCATCAGCTGGACTGAAGGAAGTTTGGTATCGACTTATCTGGACAAAAAGCACCATATAAATTTAGCGCTTGTCCAGTGTTACCTCATGCTTAGAGTTCTTGTGGCCTAGGTGACGTTTGTGACACATTTCTCATGAGGGCTGCAGCACTTTGGTGTAACTTCTCTAGTTTCAGTCATCTGATTGCTGGAACTTCTTCAAAGTGATGTCAAAGCCAGCATGAAAGCACATGAGACTTCCACATTGCCTTCACGATCCGCGTACTAATGAACCCATTTGAGGACAAGTACAATGCCATGCTCGCCCACACGCCGAGGCTCTTGAACTTCAAAGGAGCTTCGGCGAAGTTCCCGAGTAGATCATTGTTCCTCCTTTATTTAAATGGTCACCCGAGAGCCTCTCGTGACCGCAGTTGTTCTATTTTCACAGAGAAAAGTTCAGAACCTGAAACCCTGCTTCATTGTGAGCCAACGACTTAGCAGGAGCCACCCGGTTGCCAGAACTGTCAAGGATTCATTACAGGGATTCTCCAAAAGACCTACATCGTGAAAGGAGAGACCCAACGTTGCAGGGGTGGGGGTGTGTGTGAGTTCAGTGAGGCTTGGTGGAGTGTCATTAATTGAACTCTGATGGTTTTGTTATCTTTATAAGTGCTTGAATTAGGGATTTAGCTGTTAAAGAGTAACCTCAACTGTGTGGTGAAGTAACTTGTTTTAGGATCATCTGCCAAGTCATGAAAACCTGTTTAGCCCTACCCAAAGTAAGCTTTGGTACAGCCAGTCAGAACAGGGGTAATTTACAAATATCAACCTTAAAGGTGCATCAAAGCAGCCTGTTGAATGCTGAGGGATGGAAAATGGTTGTGGAGAACAGATCATACATAGACCTCAAAGACACAAAAATACAAGAAAATGGAGGCTATGGATCCATTAACTGTATGAAAGGTGTACTGTACTGTAGTGGGTTAATGTTCTGCTCACAATCCCCTCTAAATGCACCCCTTCAACCACCAGCCGTGGTACTGTTATTGTCATAGTAACCAGACATTTGGCTTTGTGTTGGATTCTCCCTCCGGTTCTTTCTTTGGAAAAGTGAGCTGCTCTCCAGACAGTGAGGTTATCCCTCCAAAACATGCTTGCTCATTCAAGTTGGGTTCTGTTCTCACGGGCGTGCATCACGTCTTCTGCTATGCTGTTCCTGGTGGCGTCATGAGACTGAACTTTGGACTAGTACGGACAAGACTGGCTTAGATATGAACAAGCCTTGTGTTTCTGTTGATGTTAGCTGTTTACTGCCATTGCTCTGTGTTCATCAAAAAACGTGCTTTCACTTTGAGGTTAACCATTTGCATGACAAGCGCCGACCAGAATGGAAAGAGGGTTCCTCCCGTGCCATGCTGGGTTCCGCTTGCATTGCCGAAATCTGCTCCCTCAGAGGATCTATTAGTCTCTCAAGACACAACAGGCTGCAGAGGAGTATTCTAGTTCCCACAGCCTGCGTGGCTGCATTTCATCTGATCTCTAAATCCCTGGAGGAAGAGGAGGAGGAGGGTGTGTGCTGGGATTTCTCCCCCGACTGTGAAGTGAATGTTTGAGCCAGAGAGGAGGAGAAACTGGATTTAGTCCATGGCGCAGAACGGAAACTATGATGTAATACTCAAGTTTTTTCTGGTGTCACATTACTTCTGCACTGTTTCACAGATTTCTGCGAGGGATGCATTGATGGGGAATCTTTGGATCGATCACTGTAGACAAACCTCCAGCTGATTACAATACCATTTTACACCACAAAAATGATATTAATCAATAATTCATGTACTAATCAAATTTGTCATCTATATCTATTCATCACTTTACATAAATCAAGCCAAGCATCAAATATATTTGATCAATAATCTATGTATCTGATCAAAGTCTAATATATTTATTTGTTCTTTTTGCCATATATATAATACGAATAATAAAGAAGTAATGTTATAATAATATAGAATTGTAATTATTCATTCATTATTTACAGACAATGTGCACACTAAAAAAGCAAAAAATTAGCAAAAAAACAAGATTTACTGAGTCTGTGATTGCCTTTAGTCAGAAATACACTTTCTAACTCAGGGGTCCTTTTAGCATCTATCAGCCAAATTAATCGTGTTATCCTCTAGTGGTCAGCCAGCAGGGTAGAACTGATGACTCCTGCCCAGTCTGCAGTTTTCCTGTCTCTGACGTCTGCCAGCGCCCACCAGGTGATGACTCAGCGACCTATTGCCATTATTGACTGTCTTCGTGCGCGTCACCTGGTCCTTTTAGACAACATCCACTGCGCAAATCAACCTGGCTTTATTAGATGTGGCCTGGCCTGCTTTATTACAGTGAGAGTTCAATCTGCTCACCCACTCATCTTTTGAGCTCTACAGCGAATCCGCCTCTGCTTCTCCCTTTCATACAGGAGCTCTCGTAAAAGCTTTTCTCACTCAAGGATGCAGGCCCTTATGTCCTTTTACGTCAGTGTTTTTAACACACATTGACATTTTTTTTAAATGAGTCATAGTAGTCATTAGGTGGAAACTTGTTCAGAATCAACAGGTTACACACAGATTCTCCACAAGGGGGCACCATTAGTACCCAACACTAATGTGAGTGTTGCTGAAAGAGAGGAAACCCACACCAGCAGGCCTGAAAAACACTACTTGCTGTAATGCAGAGTGCCAAAAGTTTGGTGGAGGGGGAATAATGTTCCAGGGTTGTTTTCTGGGTGCGAGTCCCTTAATTACCACAAACGGTGATGTTAATGCTGCTGCACACAATAACATTTTATACAAAACTTCTAACTTTGTAGCAACGGTTTGTGGAAGGCCCTTTCCTGTGCACAAAGCGAGGTTAAGAAAGAAATGACTTAATAGGTTTGTTGTGGACGAACTCCAGTAGCCTGTCACAGAGCCCTGACCTCAAACCCAACCAAACACCTTTGGAATAAATTGGGACATTGATTGCAAGCCTGCCCTTCTTTCCACCAGCAGTGGCTGACCTCACAAATGCTCTTTTGTCTGAAATTCCCAAAGAGTTGGTCCAAAAACTTGTGGAAAGCCTTCCCAGAAAAGTACTGACTGTTGTAGCTACAAAAGGGGGGGTCTCTGTATTAATGCCTGTGGTATTTGGAATGAAATGTCCAAGAGTCTCTTATATGTGTACACATAAGTTTGACCATGGTGTATAATTGACAGTCACTGGCCTAAACATTTTCATCATTCTCTTTTTTTTTGCACTGCAGCTCCAGACTGCAGACGCCCTGTAGCCTTACTTGTAGTATCTGTCCCAACAGGATTAATCCGTTTTGTGGAGAGACCAGGCTCAGGTGCTGTGTGTGTAACCCATCCTCCTGTCCTTCACGCTTCAAAGAGAAACAAGACACTAAGCTTGGGGCTAAAAAACAGTGTAGGCAGCCTCTAGCAGTGCCTCAGCCCTCAGTCATCTGAGGCAGCAGAATCCAGAATTGCCTGCCATGATCTAACAGAATCAATTACGAACTGCAGCGTCTCAAATAAGCATCCTATTGTTCGGGGAAGGTCACATTTTGTTCAAAGCAATCAGGGAGTGACCTGAAGTTTGGCCAACAAAAGCAAAATCTGACTTTTTTTGTGGTTTACTTTCTTCTCCACCAATTTATGAAGCCCAGTTCTAACCGCTGCAAGTCTCCTGGTTATGTGCAGTTTTGTGGCAAAATAAAAGGTGATAAATCTTTTTCGTAAAAACACACTCCTTGGTTTATGTGGTGTCACGCTCCCAGCTTTGGAAAAGAACTAAATGAGCTGATGAGAAATCTGTTGTGTATTTACACACTCACACACACACACACACACACATTTGAATATATATGGTGGGAAACATGGCCATTTGCAGGTTGTTTTGAAGACCTGTTTGCTAACCAGAGTGCACTGATGACCGATGTAACCCAATACTCCAAAAGCATGCTCAGAGAATATAAGACCCTCTAACAGACATTCAACTAAAGTAACCCTACAGGTTGAACACCCTGGGTCCAGTGACATCATTTTACATTCACTTGCATGGAAATATCTAATTAGCAAGCTTTGGTTTCACCAGACCCGTCAAAAAAGAATAAATATTATGTATTTTTCCCAGTTATTATAATAATATATCTCCCTTTTGTAAGTAGTTATGGTTTATATTGTATATTTCATATTCTTTCTTGTATCTATGAATGTCATAAAGTTAGACTTCACAAGTCCACATAAAGTTATGTGTGCTGATATGGAATAGGAGGTTTGCATCCCTAGATGGGTGTGTCCATTCAAGCTGCCGCCCTCTGAAGTACGTTTTAGGCAACAGCTCAACAACTTTTAAAATGTAAGGCCTTTGTTTGGCAATTTGACCTCTAGGAGGTGCATGTCCACACTTCATTACAACTCATTCGTGGTGCCACCTAGTGAATAACGTCAACGCAAAAATCTAGCGCTTCGTGAGGCAATATCTTGAGATGTTAAGGTTCAAGCTCCACAACATTTGACACGCTGTATCACCACCGCATTCTTTAGATTTCATCCATAGGGTGTGCTGCAGCTGACACATTTTAATATTTTAAAATATTGAAATGTGGTGTGTTTACACATGGCTACATTTGCTTAGATATCCTCAGAAGTTCCATTTGGCTCACTCAACAGAATTGCTGCCGACGGCCAATCAAAATTCAGCAGCTAGTACATGTCTGTGCTGGATCGGTCTAGAGTGCAGGAGGGCTCTTGGTTTGGGATAAGTCCAGCCTTGGGTATTCTGTTATCCATCCTGAATGGCAGGCATAAGCAGTCTGAGGTTCTGTGGTATTTTAAGGAATGTGGTGGGTGTCAGATTATATTACCTGTTAGTTGAATTACCCTTATAGCTTAAAACTTAGTTGAATTATCCTTATAGCTTCAGACACACAACAGAGCTTGGTTAATTTAATATGTTTAGGGGATTTTTTAAAACTTAACTATAGTAGACAGACTTCAAAGTGATTCCATCTTGGATCCTATTGGGCCTGTGTAACCCAGAACAACGGCTATTACACATTTTGGAAATCATAGTCACGTTTTACTGCCAGTGATTGCATCATGTTGCCCGACCCCAGACTGGCCTTTTATCGCGGCAGGAGCTGCTGGTTTGTAGTGGGGGTCCCTCGTGTCTTGCATGTTGCTCTTGACAGATCAATAGCCACAGGTTTTTTTTTGGTTTTTGTTTTTTTTTTTTTGCTGAGCGCCACTTTGAGATTTATCCAAGGACTCTGTACCCTTCAGGCCAAGTCCACTGCTGATTTGTGCTTTTCCTGGTAACGAGTGCGAACAATAAAGTCCTTCGCTCATCATTTTTCCGCTCAGGCAGGTCCGAGACAGCACTCCTGAGACTCTTAGCCCTGACCTTATGGGCAGGATGGCTGTATCTGTGTGGTGTCTGGTCTAGAAAGTGCTTACCCAGTCCCCAACTGTGACATTGGCAAGTGTGATTGAACCACTCACAAGCCCATGGGCCTGAGCCTTATATGGCTGTCTGTCATTTCAGCGAAAAGTATGAACAAATCCGATATTCGGAAAATTATTTATTTGCGCATATTAAGAGTGATTTCAGAATAGTCAAAAAAAATTACAAAGGATAAATAGAACAGTCCTCACATTTACTAAAACACCATTAAACTGAGTATCCTGGAGCAGCCTATCAGGGTAGAGTGGATGGAGAGGTGTGGGGCTTGTGATATGGACACACCCACTGTTGTTTTTTTTTTGCTAATAAATTCGGGAGGGAGCTCTTTTGGGGTGTACTGTATTATATTGAAGGGGAGCACAGGCACAATACAAGCGATGTGAATATTTATTTAAAAACATAAAATATCCAACATCAAACCAAATCTTGACCTCAACATTGAAATCACATTAACCATGAAAATATGTGTATGGTTACACCACTGGTGTACAGATGACTGTGGCCAACAGTCTTTTACTGTCCTAATGATGGAGCCAAAGCTAAAAGCGAGTGTCGTCTGAGTGTAGGGTGATTTGGCATACGTACAATTTCACGATACTTTGAGCAATGTTCACATGTCACAATTAGTGCTAAGTAATATGGAAAAAATATCTATTTGCAGTTGTTTTGATCAATATTATGATATTAAATGCAATTCTATTGTATTTTATATAATTATGCATTAAACTCTAGGTCTTCTTTTTCAGCAAGAAAACTAACACACCTCAGTTAAAGTTCCCTAATCATTCTCAGGTGCACTTTCAGCCACACAAATGTATCGATCCAGCGGAGCATATCGATATATATTTATTTAATATCATTTCACAAGTTTCAAATGTATTTAATTGACTTTTATTTTGGCACTTTGATAGCATTGCTTCTGAAGTCCACAAGGTGGCACTAGACTTTGTTCTGCTCTTATGGAAATTGGAAAGAATGGTGGCGAGGTGCTGCAATGACTCCTGTACACATTATAACACTGAAAACTCGCGATATTATTGTATCGTGATCCAAATTTCATTTCAAGTATTCTTTCTCCGTGGCAACTTTGACCCTCTGCTGTTCACGCCACCTCTCTGTTTCTTACAAAAGACCCCCAAGCTCTGAGGCCCGTGGTCACGGCCTGGTTATCCGAGATCATAATAAATGCTTGGGTCTGGGAGTCAAAACTGTAATCAGCAGTGAAGGCCGACCTTTAACTAGCTGTGTTTGGTACCTGTGTTATGGCTGTAGGTGCACATGTTATGTCTACTCTGAATGCCTGTTTGTAAACTGCTTTAAGGAGTTTACGCTGGAACGCTTCTTTCCTTTGAGGTCCTTCACAATGTGATCGTCACTCCTTAGACTTTGAAGGATCACGCGGCGCCATTCGTTTTTCTCCACACACTTTCTCTCCATGCTCCTGAAGCCCATGTGACAGCATGTGCTATTCCTAAAGGGGTCAGATTTAGTTCAGTGCCTTTGGGCTCAGAGCTACAGTCCACACTGCTCTATAATGTCCTACATACAGTGCTGTGTGAGGTGTACTCAGGTTAGGGCAATCAAAAAGGTGAGAGATCACTTTAAACTATTATTTCCAATCTACACATTGTCAGAAGGGAACCCTCTGGGTCTTCTAGGCCTTCAGAGATCCATCTGTAACATTTAGGTCATTGCCATTCAGTAGTCATCCTCTGTTTAACCTGCAGCACTACCATTCTTTCATTATTTTGGCTGGAAGTGGATGGGTATCTGTTCATCTCATTAGATGAAATTGAATAACCTCCCCCACTGGTCACTTCGTCACTCCGTCCTTTCGGAGGTTCTAGATATGTCACTGACTGTGAATGGGAGCAGCAGTCTAACCTGTGGGTGTGTTTTAGATGTTCTCACCAGTGGGTGTGTGTCAGATGGTGAACAGCAGCAGCTCAATGCCAGGACTCTTTACTGAAGGAGTCACAGTAGAAATGCTGCACACTAGCTCACATAGGTTCATACTGTATGTCTGTTACAAGCTCCACACAAAACATGAAACCACTTTTATATGCTTCAGACATCCAGGTTTAATGTAGAACCCACAAGCATGTTCATGTGGAATGCCATCAACTAACAGACAACTAGAATCACATAGCAGGCCAGAACTAGAAAATTAGCATGCCGTTAAATAAAAGCCTAGCTTTAGTAGTGCACATATTACCAATAAGTGACAGTTAATCTCATTATTATATTCATTATAATAATAATTCTTTTAACCGCATTGCGGCCTGTAAAGTAATAGGGCTGCACTTTTGTGGGATGTCTGCTGATGCTGGTACATAAACATTAATAAAATGTAGATATTTGGGACACCAACCAGGTTTCTAGAAACAACAAATGAGATAAAATGAAAGCATTTTAGCACTGTATTCCAGCAAAATGCAAACATTCTACTCATCCAGAGTGCAACAAATGCATCGACATAAAATTTGAGTTTGAAATGTCAGTCACATGTTAGCATCTGTCCCATGCAAAAACTATTTTTCCAAGCAAATATCTGTAAATACTGTTTTTCCAAACAAATACAAGTGGGCTAATATGCCTCTGTTAGTTATAGCTACACAAGCCTAGTAGCCCCAGTGCAGAATTAAAGACACGTGTCTTGACTGATTGACTGCAAGTTAAAATTGTGTAATTGTAATTTACAAACTATAATAAAACTAAAATATAAAACTATATATAAAACTAAAAATAAAGTGATAATATAATAAAAATGTAAATACACAAAAACAAACTATTGTTTTAAAGCCCCCTTGTGTAAAACTACTGAAATCATTTGCAAGCAGTCATTGCTGGACTGGTTAAATACCTTCTCTGGGGAAAACGCCCTACAGAAAGTAAACCCCAGCTACTCGTGGGAAAAGCAAATCACCAATAATAGTCAAGCCAACAGTGCCCCAACACTTCTGCTTATCCATGGACAACTGGGGACAGCTAGTCTCCAACCCAAGCCTGTGAAAAGACTCGTGGCAGGATGCAGAGGGGTGTAGGGGGTTTGGGGAGGTCTAAAGGGAGGGAGGACGTTGTAAAAGAGTGTCAATTCCAGATCACTGTGTAGGAGATGCTGTGAGATGCCTGTTGACCTACAACGTCCCTCCTGAGGAAGCTGTTTCTGATCCACTCCCATAGAGAAACCCCCTCACACTCCTGCCAAACAAGCACAGAGAGTTCAGAACCATGGAAACAGGGAAAGACCAGTTTCAGTTTTGATGCTGAATTCCACAAGTAGTTACTTGAAAGGATCCTGGACAGTTCTAACACAGTTTCACACTTGGTCCGAGTAGTAAAGACCTTCAGGGATGTTTGAATATTAAAACCAGTTGGGGGGGGGGGGCAACTCCCAAACGTATACTTTGTTTGACCTTCCATTTAATTACATCTGAAAGGGCGTGTGGCTTAACAGTAACGATAATAGCATGCACATGGAATGTAATTTAGGCAGCCAATCCAATGGCCAAAGCCAATGGTTTATGAATGTAGTATTGAATTACAGTAAAACATTGCTTATACGTGGATCAGCAGTCGCGGCTTAAGTCTCTCACTGATTTTTTCTGAGAACCAAACTATAATTGATCATGGAAATTTGTGCAAAAATCACAGATATACTCTGCATTTTTTTTCCTTTTGTGAAGGCCTTGCTCAGCGCCGCCCCAAACATAAACAACCAGCTTGAGGATGAGGGGGCGTGGCTGACGAGCCCTGGACGTCACAGTCAGCTGTATTCAGAGGCAGGAGGTTTGAAAGTAGCCAATCCGAGAACGCTTTTTATTTCTCCTTGCTGCTGATTGGCTGCTGCCCTGTGACGCGTATCTAGCAGCTGCAGTCCAGAATTTACCCATGAAGCTATTTCGAGTGTTTTTTTGAAACAATGTTATAAAATGAACTAATTTCTAGAAACGTGTTTAATGCCTGGAAGGTCATTTTATTCTGCTGGCAGATCATTTTGTTGTTTATTTCTTGTGAAGCTTTGTTTATGAAAATAATCCAATTGTTTGCAAATAAATGATAATTGTGCAATATAAAATGACCTAAAATTTAAAAAAAAACATCCAGAAATAAGTTTCTGCTTGTGTGTGAATATTTATCCTTAAAGGGATCATTCGGCAACAACTTTTATTTTGTTTCCTCTCTTAAGGTCTTTCTGCCAAATCGTGTTGGTTTGTTACAGAATGTGAAAGACTTGTTTATGTGGTTTCTGACGCTGTATGACCCTGTTACCTGTGTTCTGTTAAGAGCGTGACTGGAATGTGACTGGACCACCTCCAAAGACCGCTTGAGCCTAAACAGGCCGCATTCTCATCAGATCCACTAAGGCCAAAGGTCACCACCCCCCATTTAAAAGGCTTCAGGTTGGAGCGTCTCCAGGCGTGGTGAGGCCTGGTGCTGCACTGGACGATGAGTAGAGTTCTGCAGGCCTATCAGTGACTTAAAAATCCTAAGGAAAGGTTGGCAAGACGAGATGAAAGGTCAGGAAGGAAACGGATTACTGGTTTCCTCTGTGATCCATGACACTAAGAGGTCTCTGGAACCCCAGGTCTTGTGACCAGCATGGCTTTGAAACTGTATTTATCCAACAACATTAGGAAGGCGTAATGGAAAAAAAGCAGGCTTGACTTAAGCCAGCCGTTCGAGAGGTCACGTGGCTGGTGTGTGTGTTTTGTGTGTGTGTGTGTGTGTGTGTGTACATATGTGTGAATGATGAAGCGGAGCATGATGTTCTTCTCGCTGCCGTCCCATGATGCTCACCTGATCCCTTCCTCTACGGCTCCCACTCTCATGACCCTCTCTCTCACTCTCCTTTCCTGCTTGTTATCTGCAGAAACAAGGACAACAGGGCACTCATGTACAGTGGAGAGGCCACGCCTGCTTTACTGTACGCACCCAGCCTGGGAAAACAAGGAGGAATGCAAAGCACTGTGCTTTGTTATGACGGTCTCTTTAACCCCTGCACACCCATAGGACTAAAAGATTAAAGAAATAGTTTGGTTAAGAATTAAACGCTAAAAAGAATGTAAACACCATGTATTATGTCATATTTCTTATGCCATAATACATCATAAGTAATCTTTATATGACCTGTACAGACCAATATAAAATACTGAGCCTTTCCATTTTGGAGATATGTCAAGCTGTCACCCCTCCAACCTCTCCTCACAACATATGACATGCCGTCAACCAACATCTCTAGTTTAAGCCCCACAGCTACAGTGATAATGTAGCTAACAAGTAATAATCAGACCAGTTAGCATTAAGGAAATGAAGAGACTCACTTATGCAGTTTCTGAACCTTTATCTATGGGCATGAACAAGTACACACAACATTTGGATTTGAAGACAGCTGCTGTTTTTTCAGCTATGTCAATATACTTTATCCCATGTTTATAGATTATTGTGTCGTACAGTATCAGAAAACGCAGAAGCAAGACATTACTGAATACCTACACATACTTTGAGGTGAATGTGAATACTCCATGCCTACTCACTTATTCATGTATCAGCAAATTAATGGGTTTTTTTTTTATGTGGACCTTCGCTCCACATTTTTATGTCCATTCAACATTTAAACTTGGCTGGCACAGGAAAATTTCTGCTTGAAACATTTCCTCCCATTCTTGCCGTGGGACTTTCCTTGCCATCGCAGGCATGCCTCAGATAGGAGGGTTTGAAGTTTTTTTGGTTTGGTTTTTGCGTGGGTGAACATTTCAAAAAGAATGAACTGGGCTGGGCCTTTTGTTTTTTCATCAGGAGTTAAAAAATACCCAGAGTAGGCCTGCACCCCTGCTGGGGTTGGATAACAGTGAGGCCCATTCTGTGGGTTAATTACTACCTGAACCAGTGCAGAACAGGTTAACCTGGGGCTCTGTGCTAACCTACATGGATCTGGAGATGATACAGTCACTGAGCTTGGGAATGTGGAGATGTAAATGAGAAACATGCTCTTCCTGTGGGGTTTCTTCAGTTAAATGAGAAGGAGTTTTTCCTTTTAATATATTTCCATTGATCTCCAGGGGGTCGCTGCCTGCTGTACTGCTGACTCCAGTGACTCTCGCAGGCTTGAGGAAGTGAAAAAGAGAGATAGGAAATGGTTTTGTCTTTTTCTGGCTGTGGCTGTGAACCCTGGCCTGGAAAAGGAGCTTTTCCCTTTAGGATGATTTCACACTGGTTTAAGAAATAGTTTGACCAGAAAAGAAATAGTTGTAAAATTTTATTCCAAGTGTAGTCTAGTCGTTCCAGCAAGACATGTTTGCTGCTGAGATTTGCTTCTGTAATTTTAGTACCACAGCTACGCTGCTAATGTAGCCAACAAATAAAGGAAGCCAATATCTCACCAGTTAGCAACATGAAACTAAAAACACTCAAGCATGCAGTTTCTGATACTGGATTAAATACTTTTATCTATAAACATGCAGAAATATGCTCATACTTTGGAATTCAAGACAGCTAATACTGCTGTTAATAGCTGTGCTAAGCTTTAATAGTCTTATTAGCTTTGCTAATATACTATTATTAGTTCTGCTAAGATACTGTATACTGTTATTACCTTTGTAAATATACTGTTATTAGCTCCGCTAACATACTTTATACTCTTGTTAACTAGGGTAATGTACTGTAGACTGTTATTACCTATGCTAATGTTCTTTAGATTGTTATTAACTATGCTAATATATTTTATTTTGTTATTAACTATGCTAATGTACTGTATACTGTACTGTATACTGTTATTAGCTATGGTAATATCCATGTGTATAGATAACATGATGACTTAGACGTGTTGTTAGCAACATGGTAATTCTTGGTTAGTCCATTACTTGTTAGCCACATTTGCCTTGTAGCTTCATTGTTAATTAAAGAAGCAAACTTCGAACGCTAAACACACCTCGGCTAACCATTTGCCTTTAGTGTAAAAAAGTTTTTTACTAAAATATTGCTAAAATATTGCCTTAGTTGCCTCTGTTTCCTGGACCTAAGAGAATTATGACAGAGTCCCAAGAAGAAAATGCTGTTTGGACCTGCTGTAAAAGCCAGAGGCAGATTTCTATTAATGGAGCCCATTAGACATTCCTGTGGCTTTTACCGTTGTGACCTGAGGTGCTGAGGCAGATCATCAGGATTGAGGTGGCACTAACGTAAGTGCGGTTATGTAAGATGTGAGGTAACCGGCTCGTAATCGTCTCCATAGGCCTGAGGCTGCTTCTGCGGAGAGGAATTCCAGCAGAGGAACTGCTCCCTCTGCATAACTTCAGTTGTGTTTTTCAGACATCCTGCTTGACACAAAACTTCTGCTTTTCGGACGAGCCTCCCTAGGTCCAGCTGCGGCCGCTTCGAGCGGACATCCTCTTTCCTGCACTTTAAAGAACTTTCCTTTTTAGTGTCAAAGCCAGTGATGGGGTTCAAACAGGGGGGAGCTTGCACAAAGCGAAGGGTTGCTAGGGCTGTTATTGTGCTGTGTGTGTGTGTGTGTGTGTGTGTGTGTGTGTGTGTGGTGGGACCAGGACTTCAACCCTCATGTTTTCAAGCAGGTACTTTTGGTCTCCTGCATGTGCTAGCATGCACTGGAGAGCACCCAGGAGGTCCTTAAATCTCCAGGAGCCTCTGTGAAGACCCCCCAGATCGCTTTGTTCATGCCATTAAACTCAGAGGAGGGTCTGTTTACTGCACATGCCTGCCAGCAGGGGGCAGTAAACTCGATGGGCTGTGGAGATACACAGAGTACACTTTCTGGACCTCACTTTAGCCTCCCTGTTGAAATTTGATACACCTGTGGAGTGGGTAGTGCAATTAGTTTTTTTTTAAAGCACAACAAAAACCAACAAACTATACATTGTGGGGTTTCTGCGTCAATGATGAAACTGTTGTAGGTTGTCATGAATATTTGCCGGACCATCGTGAGCTTCCACAGTGCCTGTAAATCATTATAGAAAATTGGAATAAGACATCTCAGCGCTCTCTAGACATTGCATGGATTTGTTCAGCTCCATCAGCAGCTCCTGATTCAATGTAATGAGGGGCTGATTAGAAAAGGCAGGTACAAACAGCAGATGCCAGCAGGTCCAGGCCTCCATCCCAGATTTCAGTAGTTTGATAATAACATTGTTTTCCATCATTCGCTGAACAGTATGCCTCAGGATGTGTCCAACTATAAGTCATCATTGAAAGTAAACGTCCTCATCTTTCTCTCTGTCTGTGTCTCTCTCCCAGGGCGCCTTCGTGGACCTGTACGGCCGGCAGAAGGAGTCGGTTTTCAGCAGCTCCTGGCCGTCTATAGTGACCGTGTTCAGCCTGGCAGCACTGGGGGCCGTGGGCTTCACCATAGGAGCATATCTTGCTCAGAAATGAACATCTCCCTCCGTTCCGCCCTCCCTCCCACCATGCCTTCCTCTCGGCCCCTTGGAGATGCTCTCGTCCCGGACGCGTGTCTCTTCAAAGGCTTTTCCCTCCGTCTCCATCACCCCGGAGTTTCAAAGCAAAAGCACAAACGGCAGGAAGCGAACACACCACCCCCGCATCAGACAAGGGAGGGCACGGAGGATGAAGAAAAAAATGAATACAAAAAAGACACAATTATTACTGTGGCATCCCCCGTTGACAGTACAGTTAAAACCTTAAGACGACAGTAAACGGGTTCACCAGTCTTTCAACATTTGAAAGACATGGCCGGATTCCGTGTGCCTGTGGGGGCTGCATTGTTTTTTTGGATTTGATTGAAAAGAGGTAAACGTCTGTGCAATTTTCTCAAAACTCCAACAGGTAGCCTTGACTGAAAAGTCAGAGGTCTGCAGATTCATACAGGATGACAATCACTAAAAACTACACCCACTACAGATTCATACTGGTTTAAAATCACTCCACATTTAACACAGTCAGACTGTAAAAACTACACCCACTACAGATTCATACTGGTTTAAAATCACTCCACAGTTATTACTGTAAAAACTACACCCACTACAGATTCATACTGGTTTAAAATCACTCCAGTTATTACTGTAAAAACTACACCCACTACAGATTCATACTGGTTTAAAATCAATCCACAGTTAACACTGTCAGACTGAAAAAACTACACACTGCTGATTCTTACCAGATAAAGATGACTGCAAAAACTACACACTCTGCAGATTCATACTGGATTAAACTCACTCCACAGTTATTACCGTCAGACTGTAAAAACTACATACTTTGCAGATTTATACTGTATTATAAGTCCAGGGCTCCAGTAGCCCAAAAGAGTAAAAAGGAATATGGCCTCTATCAATTGAACACACTTTGGGAAATTTTGGGAAACTGGTGACCCTGTTCTTTACAACGAGTGTTGAAGGACTCTGCGCAGAGATGAAGATGAACAGGATGCACAAGGATGTAGAAATGTAAACTGAGACTGAACTCCAGACGGCAGTGGAGACAGGAAGAGGGATTCTGTACATCCTCAGTTCTTCAAGGAGGATGAGCTTCAGACAGCTGGAGTTTCAGCTGAGAAACAAGAACCTGCTGTGATGCAAGCAGGCCGAGATACAATACCAGTCAAAGTTTTTGCACACCACAGGTTTTTAACACAGTTTATTTATTTCATAAACTGCTGATTTTTACTCTTGTCAAGCGTTGCAAACTTGGTGGGCCAAAGTCAAACTTTGTCATCTCAGCTATACACATGTATACAGTGAGTTGAGTTTTTACAGAGTACAAAAAGACTAGAAAACTAGAACCCAAATATATATAAATAAACAAAAAAATATAAATATAAACGAAGTAAAAAATGTGCTGTGTAGTACAAGGGTAATTTTTAACATCCAAAAACTGTGGCACCAATAAAGTGGAAAACAAATAGAATAAAGGAATGTAATTGTGTTCTTTATATGTGCAAATGGCAAATAAAACAAGTTGCCTTTATAAGATGAAAGAATCTCTAGCAGTGCATGTCTGACTCCTTTTAACTAGTTGTTGGTGATGCAGAGTCAAACTCTAGACTGTCCTTTAACTTTAAATGCACTTGTTCACTGTTTCATCTCTTAATAGGTTTCCAACTATCTAAATATAACATTGTCATTTTAATTATGATAGTATTAGGAGGCTTTTATAGATTTGACATTATCTGGTTAAGAAAGGTACTTAAATGCTGAAAATAATGTACATTTATTGGTTAGCAACGAATATTGAGTGTATTTTTAATAAATATTAAATGAGTGATGTGCAAATGTTGAAAATCTCAGTGTGTGCAAAAACGTTTGACTGGTAGCCACATTTAGTCAAGCAGCCTGGTTGCGTTAACGATCAGTCGAGGCTGAACTTGGATCTGAAAAGGATTAAAAAGCAGGAGTTCATCCATGCTTTAGCTGCTCTTCACAAACCCCAGACATGCAGACGGACAGATGTGACGGATCAGACGTCCTCCCTCTTGACTGCACCCGTGGAGGGAGAGATTATTACGCCTAATCCTCGTCACTCACTCGTGCGGCGCCTCTGCATTAACGTCTACTGGAAAAAAAGGCTCACGTGCAGACTGATCTAGAAGGACGGAGGGAAAAAGAGAGAAAGCCAAAGAGAACGTATTTCTGGTTTATCTGATGGGTGAAGAAAGAGCACAAGTGGAGAATGAGGATGAGAGACAGTGAGAGTGAACGTCGGCTTAATGCCTTCTGACTAAAGAAATGTAATAAAGATGAAGGGCTTCGTTAATGAAAGTATGGGAGCCGCTCGACAGAGACGGAAAGCTTTAGATCGCTCCACAGGTGTACAAGAGACAGACTGGAGCTGTTAAGGGGAATTCCACCAATTAAAAAAAAAAATCCTCCATGACTCAGCACATTCAAAATGAAACCGTTCATTGTAGAGACTCTTTACTGTGGAGGTGAATGGAACCAGACGTCTCCAACACTAATACAGCCGTTTAATTCATTATCGACCCCCAATGAAGCTCCATGTGTCTCTGGGTGTGTATATGGATGTTGATGATGGTAGAATAGTGACAAATTTGAACTAAATCAGTTTTCTTTGGGGACCATTGTGCCTCACGACGCCCTGCATGCATCCTTTCACCATAAATGGGTTTAGTTTTAGAGGCAATATTCTCAGGTGTCAGGTGTCACATTCATAATCATTTCATGGAATAACTTTCTGTGAGGGAGCTTTTAGAGGCAGACCTCTGGTTCCATTCACCACCACTGTGGTGAATTCTGACTCCTTGGTGGAATTTGGTGGAATTCCTTTTCTGGGATAGTTTTAGTTATTGTAGACATTGGAAGTTGTTTTTAGCTTCTGTGTTGCTTTTTTTGCTAACAAAGCGTCGGTTTGGTTGTTTTTGGGTCGGTCCACCTTCACATTGATCAGGGCCACACACTTTATTAATAGATCCTGGCTCTCTTTTTTAATGAATTCTTCATTTTTAAATTAGTTTTGCTTTTTTAAGTATAAATTAGTGTTTAATTTTGAACACTAATGGCATCAAAGTTCTTATAGTCCTGTAAAAGATGGGTTTTTTGTTTTCAAGGGGTTGGGGGCTATGGGGGGGTCTGTAGATGACCTTTATGCTGCATAAAGATGCAGCTTTTAAACTATGTTTAAAAAAAAAGAAATGTAAAAAGCACACAAAGATCAAGTGCATAAAAAAACCCAATGTACAGAGTATAATGCCGGCGTGTTCTGATGTCTATAACAGTGCTGTGGGGAGCGGAATGTGACCCGCTTGGTGTTTTTTGGCGAATGTACAGTATCCATTGTTCATATATGTGCATTTTCTTCACCTTCTACAGCCACGTTCTTCAACAACGTCACACTAATATTCAACACATTCCACACGCCGCGCTCAGCCATTGCAACATAACTTTTATTTTTATTTACTGTTATTTATTTTAGGTGCCTTAAAGCCAACAGTCGAATAGGTAAAATGTTCATTTGGTCACTAGTTTTATTTTTCTACTTTTAAAATATCGAAAATTTGTTAGGATCCTGATTTGCTGCTTAATTATATTAATCATGCGAATGAATGCGAAATATCTAGGTGAATATTTATTTAACATTTATATTGTAGGAGTTCAAACATTACAGATATAACAAATATAACAAAATCTACCAATAGGGGGCGTCTCTGTCAGTGTTTTTGATACGAAACTGCGTCCATAGAAGCGGATGTTCAGAACAAGGTGGATAATTCTAGAATATTCAATTTCAAACCAGCAATGAAAATAGTAGGGGTGGGAGGCAGTGATACTATTGTGATATTCGGGTCACAATATGACATTATTGTAATATTATTACGATATTATTATTATTACAGAAGATGCCACATTTTGCAAAGGACTCTCTGCAGTGTCGCGGCCACTTTCCAATTTCCTCAAGAGAAGAACGAGGTCTTGAGCCATAGCCTAAGCTGATTTTAGTCACTGACTGTAAAGCCAAAATATAAGCAAGTTCCTGTTAGTTCTAGATACATCACCGTCTGTACAGTCACAGTATGAGCAGATTTCAGTTAGTTCTAGATGTCACTGACAGTAAAGCCACAGTATGAGCAGGTTTCAGTCAGTTCTAGATACATCAGTAACTAGATCTGTAGTGTAAGCAGGTTTTAGCCAATTCTAGATACTCCACTGACTGTAAAGCCACAGCATGAGCAAGTTCTAAACACTTCACTAAGTGTAAAGTCGCAGTGTGAACAGGTTTCAGTCAGTTCTAGTCAAGTCAAGTAGGTTTAATTATCATGATACATCAATAACTAGATCTGTAGTGTAAGCAGGTTTCGGGCAGTTCTAGATACATCACTGACTGAAGAACTGCAGTATAAGCATGTTTCCATCAGTTCTAGATACATCACTGCATTACCTACAGGAACCTCTACAGCGTTTTGGCGCCTCTGACCGCTATTCCAATTTCTGTACGAGAGGAACAAGGTTTGGCGCCACCTTGTGGACCTCAAAAGCTGTGCTATTAGAGTAGATGGTTGCACCAAAATTAAAGTCTATTAAATACATTTAAAAAAATTAAATGTATCAATGTGTTATTGTGCTGGTAAATATCATGATACTACACTATATCAACTTTCTCTCCCACCTCTAGAAAATATGTAGAACTGTATTTCCATGTTGTTTTATTTTTGTCCGCATCTTGAACACGAGGGGGTCTCATTTTGTTTGGCTCTTTCAAATCCAGTGACCTTCAGAGAAGAGAACCGTCCCTCTGTACAGCATACATCACCCCCACTGTTCTGAATGAGTGTGTTCTGCAGTGCTGCTTGCTGGGGCGGCCCTGTGGGTTCCGTGCTAAAGTTTCCTGATGTGTTCTGTGCGCATTCAGACTGGTTGTAGCGCCGTCATTGTGCTTCATCCGCATGTGGCACTCCTGAGATAAGCTAATCACTCTGTCCTCCTCCATCTGTGACCTGATTAAACAATTCAACAGAAACAGAGCAGTCAGACTCGTTTCTCTCTCACACTCACTCACTCACACACACACACACACACTCTTATTGACTCAATCACAATCACTCACTCACATACCCACTCACTCACTATCACATACACTCACTGACTTACACACATTCACTCACTCACCCTCTGACTTACACACATTCACTCACTCTTGGTCACATACACCTACTCACTTAGACACTTAGACATTTGTGTGATCAGTTTTCTCCTTCATATTTAAAAATGACGCAAAATCATGGCATGAAAATTTGATTTTGTTTTCTTGATTACAAGCCGAAAGCTTTTTTATCCAAAGCGACTTCCATTCCCTAACTACAGGGGGCAGTCTCCCTGGAGCAACTTGGGGTTAAGGGTCTTG
>JBBPCY010023592.1:0-14651 GCA_037974405.1 Brachyalestes nurse | reverse complement strand
ACATCAGTGTCTGACCTCATAAATGCTCTACAGAATGAATGGGCACAAATTCCCACAGAAACTCCAAAATCTTGTGGCAAGCCTTCCAAGAAGAGTGGAAGCTGTAATAGCTGCAAAGGGGGGACCAGCTTTATAGTGAAATGACACTGAATGCAATGTCTTTAAAGTCCCTCTTGGTGTAATGGCCTGGTGTCCCAATACATTTGTCCATGTAGTGTATTTTTGACTGTGTATATAGTACACCATAGTTGCTAGTAGTACATTATTTCACAAATTAGTAGGACAAGGCTAAAAAGGTTCATACTTTCATTAGCAAAGACCTTCAAATGACCTTGACTGTTATATGTATACTGTTATTGCATTTCATATTAGTATATAAAGTGTTTAATACAATGAATACACTGTAGCTGGTTTGGTTGAGTGCATCATAAATCTATGGTACCATGTGGCCATCCCTCCTGCCAACTTAGCAGAAAATGAGATGAGAAATGTTACGTTTCAGCCGGGCCATGATACCAAACAACTGAGAAACTGGCACTGTTTGAAAATTGAGGTCCACAAGCACTACCAGAACAACAATAAATGTTTAATAATAATTTAATTATCATAAGAGTTTTAGAGGGGGTGAAAACTCTTGCTGACTTATCTTAAAAATCCCACTATTTTCATTTTTGATTACTTTATTTCCTTATTCATTAGTGAATTTAAAATGTTTTTTTTTCACAAAAGTATTGTCTTTCATTATAACATTCTCCAAATCCTTTAATGCTATAATAATAATAATAATAATAATAATAATAATAATAATAATAATAATAATAATGCTTGGATACTCTCATGGACATGTGCCTCCTAAGATGTTGAGGCGCAATAGTAAATGAGAATCAGCTGACATGGTCACAAGACTGGAACAGAATCACTCTCTCTCTCTCTCTCTCTCTCTCTCACACACACATACACACACACACACACACAGCCTTGCAGCATTTTAAACCTGAAAAACACTTTTCATTTTGTGTATGTGTGGATCTGTGGATGTGTGACCTATGTAACCAGCTCTAACAGCATTTTAAGAGTGTGTGTGTTTGTGTGTGTATGTCAAGTTTGTGTGTGTGTATGTCCTTCCAAAAATCTTGTGTGTTTTAGTCAGAGAGAGAGAGAGAGAGAGAGAGAGAGAGAGAGAGAGAGAGCTTTCCTTCGCTGTTCATTTGTTGAGTGTATGAGAGAGAGAGAGAGAGAGAGAGAGTGTGTGTGTGTGTGTGTGTGTGTATGTGATTTTATGTTATATATGACTGATACTAGGTACTGTTGTGTCTATGTGGGAATGTGTATAAGTGTGTGTGTGTTTATTTGATTTTGGCTTCTGGCTGTCCCCAGCGTCTCGGTGATGTGTGTGTGTGTATGTGTGTGTTAGTATGTGGTTTCGGAAGGGCCTGTCTGTTCTGCCTGTGGTTCTGATCTCCTGGTCGTGCGGCACTCTGGTTCTGACCTACACCATGTCTGTCCTGCTGGGTCACACTGATGTGCTGCTGCCGTATATCAGGTAAGAAGTCCAGTTTTTTTTAGAACAGAGCTCATCATTCGTCAAAAATCTGTTTTCTTTAGAAATTATACATACATGAGACCTTCTTTCTGATTGGCTTTCATGTGGTATGAAAAAATGGATACATGTGTATGAGTTAGTATAAGTAAATGAGTCTAAACAGGCTGTTTTTGTAGCTTCTTTTCCATCTGTGGGGCTTATGGGCTGTGGAGTGTATGGCACATTTTGATACTTCAGTGTTTATATATTACATTAAACTCTTTTCATTAAAAAAAATCTAGGACAGTTTGTTGTCCCCTGATGTGGATCCTTTAAAGAAAATCCCATGATGTGAATCCTTTAAGGAAAATATCTATAAAGTTGCAAATGTTCTGTTAGTAGTTAGGTCACAACAGCTATGTGCAGGTTTTCTAGGTATATTTAACCTTATTTTAACAACAGTTATATACATTTACATTCATTAGAGTCTATGAATAACTCTCATCTGCTGTTCTTTCTTTCCATCCTCCTTGTTTTCTAACACTAAATCTTTCACAAATGTTTTGATCTTTAAAGATATGCATTAGGAGAAATATATTTTTTTCTAGTTTCTAGTTTTAGAATAGCCTCAGATAAACCTTACCATTTCTGCCTCCACTGAAGGTATGTTAGGTCACTTCAGAGTACAAATACGTGGATTTCGAATTCACCAGCAAATCATATGAGGTGCTGAACAAGGCAGTTGGTCTAAAGAGCTTGATTCAACAAGATTTGAGGGTAGAAGTACACCATGTTATATACAGAATATTTTCACATATTAGTCGTAAGTCTAAAACCTGAAAGGTCATATCATAGTCATTGATTTCCATAGTTTATATACTGAGTGTGACTACTAGTAGAATGACTGAAATGTGACATGCGAATTGTGAAATTCAAGTTAATTTATTTGAGGCTGTACCTTTTATGGCAGAAATATTTTTTGTATATTTTTGTCATATTTCTCTCAGTTTTCAAAATTAGTTTTTGCAACTTTCCATTTTTATAATTTATCGACTTAATGTTAAAAATGTAAATACGTTTTATAAGCTTTTTACTTTATATTTTCTCAATAGGAACTACTCTTGTTTATTTCCAAGATGTGCTATGACCCCATTCTTCAGCTAATAAAACTGAGGTGGTCAACCCTATCCTCTCAAGGCCAATTTGCATATGGCCCTGCAGTTTAAAGTAATGTAAATTGGCCCCTTATAGTCACATGTGAACACACCACACATGTGTGATTTTTTTTCTCTGCATTTAACCCATTCACAAAGTGAAGCAATGGGCTTCCACAAATGAAGGGTGCCCTTACTCAAGTGATAACACTAGCAGTGTTGAGATTTGAACCCACAACCTTCTGATTGCAGGAGCAACTCCTTAACCACTAATGTCAGGCACGGCTATGTATATTTTTGTATAAGTATTTATTTATTAACAATGTTTGACTGGTGGTATTGTATTTGTCATATGAAACTATATGTGTATGTGTTATGTGTGTTATTATATATATGTATATTTATAATGAAATTAGATGATAGCGTGCAAAAGCAAGTATGTCAGACACTAGTTAAAGGGCTCATATAATGAAAAACAGGTTTTTATTTTTACATTAAAGTGGTTGATGTCGTATATAAACAGTCTTAAAGTTTGTACCATTCACTCCCCTGTCCACACATTCAGCCACAAAAAAGGCAGTTTTAAATGTTTCGTGATTTTATGAAAACCAACACATTTACATTAAACTGTCTGTTCAGCCAACAGCAGTGTTGCCCCACTTATACTGGAATTATAAGGAGTGTTTCAGACTGTTTTTGAGAGCAGCCAAATAAAGTACTGTACAAAAAACAGCTTTTTTAATTCTAAAAGAGAAAGAGAGTTTGCAAAATGGTCAGGTGAAAAGGAATGACTGTTTATGATTAATTAGACTAGTAAAATTTTCTGTCATTTTGAGGGGTGGTGATATTTGGAAACCGCTGCTGAATTTAGATTCTTTTGGTTCTCAATCGATAGAAGAATACACACACCATTGGAAATCCGCTCCTCCAACTCACCGCATGCGAGTGGAGTGAATCGTCAGTGCATAGACAGGCTGCTCGAAACTTTCCAGCGGTGTGTGTATTCTATAGGGCTGTGTTCAAAAAATCGATTCACCGATCAATATCGATTCGATATCGATTTAAAAATTCACGGATCGATCTTCTCCTGTCGACTACGCACTACTTCTCGTGACCGCGCAAGGAAAGCTATAAAAACATAAGGCCGGCGAAACCGACACCAAATGGAGCCATGGCGGAAGCTGCTGCGCTAAAATCACTGTCTGGGCTAAGGGCGGATGTTTGGCAACAAACTAATACTAGCCAAACTGGTATTAACACAAAGAATCTGTAAATAAATCGATATTGAACCGAATCGAATCAGATTGAGAATTGAATCGGATCATGACCTTGTGAATCGGAATCAGATCGATTCAGGAAACAAGCAACAATACCCAGCCCTAGCATTCTACTATTGATTAAGTGGAGTGGATTCTTTCACGAAAGATTCAAGATTCAAGATTCAACAGCACTGGGTGAACTAATATTTTGTGTTAAATGTGGGGGGGGGGTCCAAACCAATAATTATGAAATGTGAGGGGGACACGTCCCCTTCAGATTGAATGGCGGTGACGCCCATGTCCCAAATGTCTTCAGGAAAAAAGCAAAATGCAACAATAAAAGATTGGCCTTTTAATTGGCAGATTTTTCCTTGTGGTGGTTTTGGAATGTTGAATTCTACAAAATCTCATATTTACATTTTATTTTTAAAGCTTTGAATGCTTTGTTGTGCATTGTGCTTGTTTTTAGTGACACAGGCACTGAGGTTCCTGAGCGATGTGTGTTTGGGTTCATGCTCTGCATCTCTGCTTTCCTTGGTAACGTTCTCTCCTGTCTAATACTCTCTGGATCAGAAAGACTCAAATGTTTGACCTCGTTACAGTTGGATTCATAGGCCATTTCTTGAAATGATTCACTGCATTAAGAATAAATATTATGGTTTGATTAATATTATAATTAATTCATCTTATATTATGATTTGATTATGGTCATTTGGTTTGATCCAGGATATTTTAAAAATTCAGCTAAGTAAAAAAAAAAAAATCGAGGAATTATTCATTCAGTAGTGGAATGCAGACAAAAAGCACCACACCAGGCTAAATGCGATGTAGGGCATTGTTATCCATTACAAGTATAAACAGTCATAATATAATTTTATATTTCAATAAAAATATTATAACAACATTAAAGTGATTTATTGAATCACAAAGTATTGTGTGTGTGTGTGTGTGTGTGTGTTTCAGGTCTATGTACAGTGTATGTGCGCTATAAGCAGGTCCAGGCACTGATCCCTATGTCTGAGTTCCGTCTGCAGATGCTGAATTATGTGGGATTTCTGCTCGGAGTGTTCAGTTCTATAGGCATGTGTTTGGTCGCCAACTTTCAGGTTCCGACATTTTTATATATAGCTCATCATTTAAGGCAGTATAGCATTTATGTAATAAAATATTTGACATCTCTCTCTATCCAATTCATCATTGGTTAGTTTCTGACTACAGAACTGCTTTTGTCCAAATGATCTGGGTGGTGGACCAGATAATAAAGGTAAAGGGCCATTTATTCAGAATGACTTACAATCAGTTACAGGTACAGTTCCCCTGGAGCAACTGAGAGGTAGGTGTCTTGTTCAAGGACACAGTGGTAAAAAGAGAGGCTTTAAAGCTTCAACTTTGTGGCCATCAGGTTCACAGGCAGGTGTTTTAACCACTAGGCTACTACAACTGACATGGCAGTGTGTCTGAGTCGACCACCACCAAAGTAATATCCAGCCAAGAGCGACTCTGTGGGCACTGACTGCTTACGAAGGTCTAGAGAAAGAAAAACACAAACTGTGGATCAACAGGGCTGTAGTCTCTAACTGTACACCAGCAAGATGCAGCTACTTAAGAGGGGGTTCTGATTAAGTGTCAAGACAACTGCATCTGATTTCTGTAGTGTTGAGTTTATTGTGTTTGACAAATACTTGAATCGGTCAAGTATGAATGGTCCTGTAGGTGTAACCGTGAACGTTAAATGATCAAAATGCCATGGTAGCAGTTTGTAATAAAGTGAAATCTTGGCAAAACAAACCTAATCTACAGTTTTACTAGATTTTTTTTACTAGTTTTTGTATATGCTTCCAAAAATAAATAAGCAAAACCTGGAACTTTTGTTTGTTTCAGTGACGTGCTCCCTGTTTTTGTCCCACTGCAACAGAAAACAGATATGATGTCCATGCATCTCTTCGGGGCGGGGGTGACCTTCGGGCCTGGAGCGCTGTACATACTGGTCCAGACCAGCGTGTCGTACCGCATGCAGCCACGCTTCCACGGCAAAGACATCCTGTGGGCACGCACAGCTGTGGGGCTGTGGTGCCTCCTTAGCATGATCATCTGTATCTTTACAGCTAACACACACACAGCATTCTGAAGAACTCTAGATATGAAACTACTGTGTTAGCTTTAATGTTTTTTTTTTTTTTTACAACATATTGCTGCAAATTACAGAACATAGAACAATAAAAGTCCAGTACACCAGGAACCTGCTAGTCTCAGCAAGCTTGATTTAATCTGGATTTATACATTCTCATCAAGCTTGCAGTCCTAATATGCCCTGGAATGCCATTCTAGAGTTTTAAAGGATCTTCCACAGGCTGAGCCGTAAGTGATCCAATGAATTTGCAGTTTCAGCCGAGAGAGGTAGTCCGGACAGCTAAAACAACATCATTAATAAAAAATGAATAATGAATAAATACGTATTCCTTTTAGGCCTGGATTTGTGATATCTTGGTGGTGTCAGAAACTGAGGTAATATAATATTCTGTAAGCCTGGTTTACTCATCCTTAACTGTACTCCTCAGTGTTTGTGTCGTCTATGATGATGTATGATGAACTGCCTGGAGTGGAGGTGGCCACAAAGCTGCACTGGAGTCCCGGGGAGAAAGTGAGGAGAATTACTGCTGGTGCAGAATGAGCTTCAGTAGTTGAAGGATATAGAATTTTAAAGTATTGAAGGAGCTAGGGTGAGGGACTTTCTCTGATGTGATACTGAAACTCTTACTCTGGACTTCACTAGAAACACCGATGTTGTGCTTCTGCTCACTGGCCACTTCTGACCAGTTATTGGTTTAGTGGTGGACCATTCTCAGCACTGATTGTCTTTTATTACATACTGAACTATCTAATGAAAAGAAAGTAGGTGTCGCTATAATTACAGAAAATACTGGACTATCCTGACAGCTGTGTTGAGCAAATCCCCCTCAAAAACAATCAATTAATAGCTAGATCCGAACTTTAAGGTATAAGCTGATGGTGACAAGCTCAATCAAACATCAAACTGTGTGTGTGTGTGTGTGTATTTCAGGGTTACCTGGCTCACCAGGTGAGTGCAGGGGCAGAGTGGTCTTTGGCCTTATCCTTCATCTGCTTCTTCTTTACTTACATCCGTGACTTTCAGGTGAGTTAAAAGGAGACTTGCAGGCTTTTCCAGTGTTGATGAACTTACTGAAAAATATTTACTAGATTGTTTATTTTGTTATTAATTGACTACATATTTAAAATTTGCTCTGGAGCTAAGAGTCATTGTTGTTAAGACATAATGGAATCTCATTGGCCACCGATGAACATAGAGCAGACATCCATGTTTATCGATAATGTTTATGCATACAGTGTAATAAACCGCATAAGCAAGTGTATTAGAGACTATTAGAGACTGAAGGACTGCCAGGCAGGGGTGGACTGGCATTCTGTGCATTCTGGAAAAGTTTCTGAGAAATCAGCTAACTACAGCAGAGGGCGCTAATACAGTCATCTACATACAGTACAGTTTTAATAAAATTATTTCAGTGAACATCACCACAAAGCACCTTTACAAAGAACCATTTTGAAATGTAGCTTAGTACTTGTTATAGTTATGATTACAATTGGATTATAGGTGGTTGGTTGAATTAAGTTGTAATATTGAGTTTGAACACTGGGTGGTGCTATATAGGTTAATATAAAGAGCACGCTATTACAGCAGGAAGTGAATGTACAAGAAGGAACGGCATACAGTTTTTGACCGTGTCACAAATGGACTGTGCAACCTGAAATTGTATATCTATCATCCTTTCATGAGTAAGCGTGGCGTTTTTGAAATAAAGGAACTCATTTTAAAGGATACACCTTTGTTTTTGGATTGTACATTGAACATGCATACTAAACAGCTCACACCTCTTGAACAGTCTCCTCATTTTCCGTTCTACTTCTTAAATGATTTATTATCCATATTAATCGTAAGACTCATTTTTCAAGTATTCTCTAAATTATTATAAATTATTCCTTACATTCTTCAATTTCTACTATGAATTAGTAATTTCTGTAACTACTAGGGATTATTCAGTATCTACTATGAAGCTAATTTGTAAGTCCTGTAGTTTTAAAAGAGGGTAACTGAGGTACAGATTCATGTATGGAGTTTAAATTGTTAAATAATTGCTTTTTAAGTTAACCATCTGTACAGCATAGCACTAGTTGTATGAAAGTTTTAATGTGTAAAGCCAGCCTTACAGTAAAGTCTTAATAATAAGATTCTTTCCATGAACTTTGCCACAAAGCGCTTTTACAAAGAACCAGTTATAGTTTATCTGACTGTTGTTTATTCAGTACTTACTAGGAATCATTCAGTGTCTACTACAACACAAATGTGTGAGTCCTGTAGTTTTAAGAGTGAGGTATAGATTCATGTATAGAGTGTATAGAGTGTTAAATACTTTTTAAAACTTAAATCACCTGTGCCTCTATCTCATCCTTTGTTCAGAAAATTTCCCTGCGAGTTCAACCTGTTCTACAGAGTAGCCATCTATACACCTTCCCTCTGTACGAAGAGAGAGACCATGTTCACCATGGGGAATACTCACCGCTACTGGAAGGAAACATCTAGTGCGAGACATACACACACACACACACACACACACACACACACACGGGCCCCCTATGGTGAGGATCCAGAACTTAAATCTGCAGAGGACACTGACATCATCAGCTGTTTCTGTTCGAGTCCCACTGTGTAAATCTGTTCTCAGGAAATAAAAGTATAGTCCAAACCCTGGACACTCATTCTCATGAATTCTTTTTTTTTCCATTTTCTGTGAGGGGTTTTCATTGTTCCACATTTTTGAATAATAGGGAAGACATCAAAAGAGAAAGTGATATACAAATCCAAGCAATTTTCTGTTTCATACTCGCCATTGCAGGACTCCCCACCACATCCCCCTTTAGCTTTACAACAAAACACACATTGAATCAAAAGGGTCTAGCTTTTTTGATTGGTGCTGTCTGTTAGACCCAGGTACAAGTTAAATTATTCGTCTACAACTATCTGAGTTGTTTCCAGGTTAAATCTGTAGTTTTTTATTAACTTCTTTTTCAACATATTAAACACTTTTTATTTTCTTTTATTTTACAAATTTTCTTTTATTTTGCATTCTGCAAACTAATCTGAACTTGAATATGTTATAACCTGTCTGACATTAAGTGGAAATATGTATTTGACATTGGTCAAAATTGACTCTCTGCTATTGTTAAGCATGGTGTCCCTTAGGGATCTGTCATTGGCCCTTTGCTTTTCATAATTTACATGCTTCTTCTTGGTTATGTTATTCAACGTCATGAGCTCACTTTTCAGTTGTGCTGATGATTTGTCCTCTCACTCTGTTCAGAATATCGGTGTCCTGTTTAACTCCTCTCGACATTTGACCCCCACGTTAGCTGCTTAATCAAAAGTGCACCTTCTTAATATCTCGCATATCCATCCATCTCTTTCCTTGAAGGATGCTGAAACACTTTTTCATGCTTTAATGACTTCCCCTCTTGATGACTGTAATGCTCGTTTTATGGTCTCCCTGCTAAAACCATTTGCTACTGTCTGTCATATACTGTTTGTTCTACATCTGCATTATTTTGTAATGTGACCTTGAGTTTGAGAAAGATTAAATAAATGTTATCATTATTGGTCTATAGAACTCTATGGAAACATAATATTAGTTCTGTCACTATTAATAATGTTAGTAATCAAGTAGTGATTACTTATAATCAAAGAAAAAATATTAATAATTTTCACCAAGAGTTTCAAGAAAAAAGTACGTTAGGAAACACCTGGATTTCTGCATTAATGAATTATAAAATGTGGCTTGATCTTCATTTATGTCACAATTACAGATATTTACTGACAAACCTTTTTTTCTCAAGACAGCCTGAATCATGCCTTAATTGGAACAACTGTCACGAAACCTCATAAGATGTGTTACAGAGATGTATAAAGTTGGAAAAGGCTACAAAGCACTGCTGAACAAGAATGGTGTTCATGGAAGGACACCATGAAGGAAGTCGCGGCTGAAAGAAAACAAAGCATGCCGAAGATCATGGATGTTCATGGATTATGGACGCTTCTGGGAAGATTTTTGCACAGATGCACAGTGCCTTCTAAAGAAAAAGCGCTGCACGCCAACGGCAAAACCTCACCCCAACTGTGAAGCATGGTGGAGGGAGCATCATGGGCTGCCTTGCTGAGCTTGAATGCCTTGTGGTCAATGAGGGAATAATGAATGTATATCAATACATTTTACAAGAGCAACAGTCCATGACCTCAAGCTTAAGAGATAATGACCAAGCACACATGTAATTTCACCAGTAAAAATAGATTTGTGTTTTGGAAAGGTCATGTCGAAGTCCTGAACTTGACCCTATTGAGATGCTGTGGCATGACCTGAATGAAGAATGCTGTGCAATCAAGGCATGCTAGAAATATTGATGAACTTAAACACATTTGCAGGAGGAACGGTCCAAAATTCATCCTCAGTGTTGTGCAAATACAGTTGTATTAGCAACTACAGTTGTTTGGGGTGATTGCTGCTAAAGGGGGATCAACAGATTATTTAATTTAAGGGTTTACTTATTTTTTCTAGCCTAAACACTGCAAGTGTTTTTAATTTAGATTGAGTTTGTCTGGAATTGTGGCTTAGATGAAGCTCAGACCACATTATATTAATTATCAATGCAGAAAACCAGGTAATTCCAGAGTTCACTTACTTTTTCTTGCAACTTGTACCTGATATTTGCAATTACACTACTGAAATCCTGCTGTTTGTAGTCTTTTTTCAGTGATACGCACAAAAACAACTTCTGACTGTTCTGTTAAACTCCGCTTTATAATGACCTGCTTTATGAAACCCTGTTCATCCTTTAAATTCAAAAGTAGCCATTTAGCTGTTTAACTGAGAATCGATTCATAAAAATTTCAACCGATTTTTAATTGTGTAATAGATTAGAATTGAAAAATGTTGACAGCCCTACATAATATACAAAATTAAGGAAATTAAGGCAAAAGAAGTATTAATAATAATGCATTAAAAAATACAAGCCAGAGAAATGCATGGTTATAAATAAATGATTAACAATTAAAAATAAATAAAAAAGGAGTAAATAAAAACTTTAAACCCAGTGCTTTTGAGATCACACTCTCGTCAGAGACCGAGAATATAGGGGTCATATGAAACTGTTAACATGGTCATGCAAATATAATCTTTGCGTGGGTCTTTATTAAATCAGTAGTTTAGCAAAAGAAATGGAATCTACACGGTTAGCCCCTTATCCCAAATGTAGTGTCAGTGCTTTACAAATGAACACAAATTCAGACTTCAGACTTTAATCCATGTTTATGGTTAATGTGTCCCGCAGCATCAGGAACCACAGAAGCAAGTGTATTTTGTGAATATTATGCAGGAGCACTATGTTATTACTATTAGTTCCTTGTAGGTTCAGTGCAAAACTACATAAACTCTGTTAACCAAACATAACCAAGTTGAAGCACGTTCACTACATCTGGGGAAAAGGAGGGCAAGCTACCATATTAATTCCTTCCTGACAGTACAAATCTGATGTTTTGACTGAAAGTACTGAATCCAGTGATTTAAAAATCCGATCATTTATTCAAGAGTTGGCTCAGCTATTAAATCTGTTGATCAGCATGAAAAAATACTGCTAAAATATTGCAGTCCCTTATAAGTCATTCATATACGATCATACAGCTCACACACAGTCAAATTTCTCCACAGTAGAAAGCATCAACATACATGCACAGAAAATCCCGATTTTACAATTCAAATGAAACTAACAAACTCAGATAACTTAAATAATCTACACTAACAATCTACTTTCTGAACAATTATTTAACACCCATTTGATTTATTCGTTTAGGACCAACCACATATTTCACATATGTATAAAGCACTTCCTTAAGGAGTCCATTCCTAGTGTTTCTTCGTCTTTTCCCTCATCTTTTTCTGGTATTCAGCGATCTTTTGTTCAAAAAATCCTGGAGAGGAAAGAAAAAAACATGAGCTTCTAAGAAATGTGACAAAAATATCCGTGCAGTTGTATGAATATTTTTTTTTAAAAGTGCATTACCGTCCTGACTGGCAGGCCTCTGCTCTGCTTCCTGAATGAACAGATCAAACATCTGCGTCTCCACAAACTTTTTCACGAAGTGGCGAGTGTTTTTGGACTCCAGAGCTTTATAGAAATTCCTCTTCTGGAACTGTCCCGGCTGCTCCGGACCTTTCCTCACGATGTGTTTAGCGAAGTGTCCGACCGTCTTCACGAAAAATGGCAAGAACGCTTCAGGAACTACACGGTTTAACTCCTCAAGGGCTGAAACAAAACAAAACACGCTCTGATTAAGAGTAAATTACATTACAGTGCATTACATTATAATCATTTGGCAGATGCCTTTATCCAAAGTTGCTGCAATATGAAGAAACACAGGACAGTGTGAGAACCAGAGGACAACATTAAATGCATTAGGAGAGGAGATGCTCTCTGATTAACCCTTTAGAAGTCACTGTTGTTGCTGCCAATAAAAAAAATCAATCCAGCCCATATTTAAAGTGTGTAAAGTGTCCATTTTGTTATACGTGAACACACCACACACACAGTGTGAATAGCATGAAACTGTTCTCTGTATTTAACCCATTCACCAAGTGAAGCAGTGGGCAGCCGGGAACACAGCGCCTGGGGAGCAGTGTGTGGGGACTGTATTTTGCTCAAGTGTACCTCAGTGGTGCCACTAGCAGTCCTGGGATTCAAACCCATGGCCTTCCGATCGCAGAGGTAACTTCCTAACCACCAGGCCACCATTTATATTTGTCAGTAGGTAAGGAGATGTCTTTTTATTTATTTAGCTCTACGACTGAACATAATATATTTCATTAAACTGGGGGGGGGTTATGTTTTGTTGCATTTTGATCTTTTTTTAACATCAAAGCAAACTAGAAACAAGTAAGGAGTGCAGATTTTAACCTGTTGATTTAGAATGTAAAAAAAGGATTATAATTTATTATATACTCAATTTAATCAACAAATATAAATGCTCCAAAATGACTTAAAATGTTATGTTACATTAAGTTACATTGAAAGTCAAGAATGTTTCTTACTTCTCCTGTAAGGTTAGTTTTAACCCCAGACTTCTAAAGATTAAAGTACAGTTTATTACGAAGATGTACTTTTTGTGGCAGTCATTTTAGAAAGTACCTTTTCTAGGTATAAATTAGAGAACTTACAGGCTTTCTCACTTCTGGTCTTCAGGGCCTGCAGGATTTCTTCTTTCAGTTTGGGGGGTATGATGCTGTCCTCGTCTCCTAACTGTTTGGAGAACAGCATACTGAGGTTAGATTACAGTCCTGGAGGGCCACAGAACTGCAGTGTTTCCACGACTTAACACACTTGATGTAAATCAATTACCAAACAAGTAGAGAGGAAAAGTGCCAGGGTCTTTTAGGATCTGCTGCTGAACGCCGTGTTAATATAAACACTTATATTAACTTAGGATCACATGAAATGCAATGTTTATAGAAATCGTAATACAAACAGATCCACAAAACGAACTGCTTTGTATAAACAGGGAATAAAGCCCACCAGATGTCAGCAGAGACACAGGTATGATCAGCCTTTTCCACGTGGACATTAGAACGTACAGAATAAGTAAACAATAAACATAAATATGAAGATATGCATCATAGTAGTATGTGTGTATAAAATAAATAAAACTCACTTGTCTGATAAATGTTGTTTTTCTTCCCTCTGACAAGTCGACTGCAAGCAGCTGTTAAGAATGTAAACATGAGCACAGTGAGGGCCAGTCGCAACAGACTTAAAAAACAAGTTACTTCTCGTCTAGATCGGCCATGTTGAGTTTGAAGAATAGCCTCACAAAAAAGCCAGCGTTTCTCAATCCAGCCCTTAAACAGTCCAATTTAAAGTAAAGTAAAGCAGACCCTCATTGTCACGTGTGAACACACCAAAGCACACAGTGTGAACAGAGTGAAATTCCACCAAGTGAAGCAGTGGGCAGCCACCAACAGGGGGCGCCAGGGGAGCAGTGTGTGGGGATGGTATATTGCCCCAAGGCACCTCAGTGGTGCTACTAACAGTCCTGGGATTCAAACCCATGACCTTCTGATAAGAGACCAGCAGTACACTTGTACACTTTTACTAGCTCAGTTCACCTGGCAGAATGGTAAAATGTGGACTGGGTTCTGAGGACTGCACTAAGAAACCCGGAGCTTTTAAATTCCTTATCAAAACTAACCTATGTTACATTTTTAGCCTCTATTAGTGTGACGGTAACTCACATCGCCCTGGTCGATGACCTCGTCAGCGAGCCGTTTCTGAACACCCAGCAGGTACGGCGTGGGAGCCATGACCACATCTATGAGGATTTCAGGTACAATGGAGATGAGGGTGTGCTGCCAGATGAAAGGGTGAAGAAGAACCGTGACGGCATGGATCACCTGAGATAACGTACTGAACAAGGGAAAATCAAGGCCACAGAATGAAAGAGAGAGTGATTGAGAGATCAAGGGAAAGAAAACGAGGGAGGGAGGGAGAGAGAGAGAGAGAGAGAGAGAGAGAGAGAGAGAGAGAGAGAGAGAGAGAGAGAGAGGAAAGAGAGAGAGAGAGAGAAAAGAGAGAGAGAGAGAGAAA
>JBBPCY010023581.1:0-14652 GCA_037974405.1 Brachyalestes nurse | reverse complement strand
TGTTTGCTCTGCTGTTGGTGTGTGTGATAGGAGCTGTTGTTTGGATCATTTACAGAAGAAAGTGTTCAGGTAAGAGAGAAGATCCGAAGAAACTGGTTTAGCATCTTTTGTAGACGTGCACTAAAATTTCAAAATAACCCAAAGTATTTATGGCACTAAGATGGTTGATGGTTATGGCATTAAGAACATTTTTCTTATGAGTTTCTCTGATCATCCTCTCTTTATTGTCCCTCCCTCAGCTTCTTCTCAGAAGGGATATTCAGCCACCTCCAGTAAGTGTTTCAGTTTTAGTGTTTAAGTAGTGATTTATGGAGCTGAGTACTCTTCTGTACTAAAATCCCGCAGCACAACCCAATAAACTTGCTGGAAGCGTAGAGAGTGTGAGAGGCAAAGTCTAGGTCAGAGTCCACATACTGTATATACTAATACAGTGTGCAGTTAGGCAACTAAAAAAGTAGAGTATTACTAATATCATGGCTGTGAGAGGTCAGGGGTGTGATGTGGGGCTGCTGTCACACTCTTCTTCAGAGTTGGACCCAATGACTGCAGTGTGAAATGATTTTAATAAAATTCTCTGAAGTTCTCTTTCCGTTCTGGATGCTAAAGTAGAACATCATGTTCTGCTGCAGCTTAGCAACCAGAACTCAGAAGAGTGAAACAAATATTGTGAAAGAACTGGTAGAGTGCTTCTAAACCAACCAGTGTAATATACAGTATACATTGGTACAGTATACATAGTTATGCGTCCAGTAATATTACACTTACAGTCAGAGAACATCTGCTAGCTAGCTTAGCCAGCTGGATGTTCAGTTTGAGGAGGCCCCTAATCTTTGTTGTGGCTAGAATCACACATCGGCCTACTAAAACTAAAAACTACTAAAACTAAAATTTAACTACTAAAATTAAGGTAAACATTAACAACTTCAAACTAAATAAAGGTAGTCAGAAAGCTATAAGCTGATTTCCCAGCTCAGGTAAATAAGATTTATGTAATCTGTAGGTCTTAATATTTTTTTCCACAGCTATATCTGACTAGACTTGTAGTCAAGACCGCCTAAACCAAGACGAGAGACCGCCTAATCCAAGACTAAGACTAAGACAAAGTCGAGACGAGACGAGACCAAGACTGAGACCAAGACCAGAAAAAAAACACCTCCCTTAACCTTTGTGTGCTGTTGAGGACTGACATGATGGTACTGACTGGTCCCCAAGTCATCTGACAAAACAGCTAACACCTACAATAACTGTCTAAAGAATGGAAAATATGTAACTGATTTCAGTTATACTTCATTTGTAGATGAAAGGCAGAGTTCCGAATCTTGAGCTGTTTGAGGACCTGGTTAGTCATCCAGGGCTTCTGGTTGGGAAACAATCGGATGCATTTATTCACTAACATTTCCCACACAGAATGTGATGTAGGATAGGACAGCTGCTGTGTGTGCAGCCAAGTCCTGGTGTTCAAATGTTTTACATTTGGTGCGAATAAAGAAGTGCGTCGTCCGGCCATGTGGTGATGGACCTGGTCATAGGAGGAGTGCATCTTCTGAGAAGTGTGTTAAAGGTGTAAGCTCGTCCACTTTGTGGACAAAGGATCTTGTGTTGGTGAGTAACATGCTCAGAAGAGGAGGTTTGTGTGGATCTTTCCTCAGACTTGCTAGTAGGCCGGACTGGCATTCCCGCTTTTGCTTTCTCTCCCGAAGCCGCCTACGCCGCCTGCCTGTGGCAGTAACAATCCACGGAGCGCCCAGTGGTCTTGTGATCTCGGTTGGGAAGTTAAATGAGCAATGAGACTCATCTGTGATGATCGATTTCATGTTGCAGCCTATGTCCAGTAACTCTTGACGACTGTATTGGTAATTAACATGTGCAAGGATGTACAAAAAACACAAAAATAGCACCAGATAAGAGGAGTCGCTAGCCGCTGCGTCCTTGTGTGCCGCTATCTTGACTCATGGTTCAAATCTCCGACCACTATTTCGATCTGACACAGCAAGACCAAGACCGAGGGATCCGAGACCAAGACATACCAAAACCAAAGACAGTTGAGACTGTGACAAGACCAAGACTGCATAAAGTGGTCTCGAGACCGTCTCAAGACATCCAACAATTCCGTTTGGCAGACGCTTTGATCCACAGTGACTTACAAAATGAGGAAACACTCATGTATCAACCCTGGTCAAAAATTTCCACGCTTCATACTGATGTCCACAATTCCGTTTATTTTTCTCTCACAATCATGGAGCATCATGAACACTAGAAACAAAGTAGTTTCACTAGTACATATGACATCCATTTCCGACACTTATTTATTTTAAGAAGGTGCAGAAAGTGCTTAACAAAGTTAACCAACATAATTTCGCCTTGTAAAACCAGCAGTAGAAAGGTATGATGATCTGCCGTGGCATAGTTCTCTACCGCTAAACCGCACAAGTTCTGATCAAGTGACTCAGGAGGAGGTAGCTGCTCCACAACAATTTTTACGGAAACATTTTCCTCAAACAAGAAATTTATGAAAAGACTTACAAATTATCTTGTAGTATTTTACTATAAGTATACCCAAACAAAATAAGTATAAATGAAACAATCAGAAATCAATGTGATGATCTCACATGCTGAATTCCGTTGTTGTCATGGCATGACAACTTGAGTTGTAGCTAACTCTGACATGTGGTTGTGTGGGTACACAACCACATGTCAGAGTCAGCTACAACTCAAGTTTTAAGCCAGTGAGAGAACCAGGAGTTCTAAGTGCTAAAACACTGATGTAGGGAGTATTGCAAGAAGGTCAGCCATGGGTAGCTAGTGTAGGGCACAATGTTGGTTTAAAGATCTTGTATAAGGTGAAGCGACATACCGAGAGACAGATGTAATGTGGTCAGAGAAGGATATCTGGTCATCGATCATGACACCCAGGTTTCACACCACCTTTGATTGGGTGAGGAGTTAAAATGTGTTTTTTATGTTAATATTGTGATGAATGGAATGTTGATGGAATGATGATGGACACATTTTGTGTTTTATATTCTGTTTTCAGGCACAGATAGAAGCGAGGTTTCGATGTCTGCTCCCTCAAACTGAACATCAGGAGAACGTTACGTCTGTCTGAATGAGAAAAAGTCTGAAAGGACATGTTCCTTTTCTCTTCATGTCTTTTTGTCTTTGATCACTAATCATGTAAATTGTTTCTATTTGAACAAAACATTGTCACACCAAAAAAACTTTACAGGATTATAAAAAAAATCTTCAATGTAAAGTAACTGTTAACTACATTATTATAGTTTTTTTGTTATTTAGACCAGAAGCCTACAATCGTTTTGGCGCCATGGACCAATTTCATGTAAAACAATATTTTCACAGACTGGTATAGATATCATTACATTTACAGCATTTCTCACTTTTCTCAAAAGCAACTTCCATCCCCTAACTACAGGGGGCAGTCTCCCTGGAACAACTTGAGCTTAAGGGTCTTGCTCAGGAACCCAGTGGTGGTGTGCTGAAGGTAGGATTCGAACCCATTACCTTTTGGTCCAGAGGCAAGTATCCTACCCACTAGGCCACCACCACCTGAAAGATCTTTTATTAACCCTCTGAGACTGTTCCAAAACAATCATCTAAAGCTCTGTGAGTTTTTGTCCTATATAAGTAACACCGTTAGAAAACTTGAATCTTCTCGTTTTCAAATATGTACATTTTTAAGTAAAATCTATCGAAGGCACTTTGTAAATAGAATAAAACCTTACCATTTTCTGTGCCTCAGAGAGCAGCAGCCTTTTAATGACACACACCTCAGCTATTCAGATGGAAAACACCAATCTGAATAGCTGAAGAGCAGTGGTGTGATTGGCTCATTGTGTAGCAGGGGGCAGTGAGAGCATGCCCCATTTCACCACTATAACCAAACGCACATGCTCATTTAGAACACACAGAAAACTTTGAGTAAGGAGTAAGGAGTAAGGAGAGTGAGTCAGACGACGCAAAGTCTGATTTGTCCGGTGACGACAGCGATGATGAATGGATGCACTTTGAGCTTTGCCTTGATCCTGTTGAAGATAATTCCGATGAGTAAGTAGTCTAATATCTGTTTTATTAGCTGTTGTTTGTGTTTTTTTAGAGGGAGAATGACGCTATATCTAGTCTTTGGCTGGCCAGATGATCATATGGCTAAAATCCGTTGTGCTCAGAGTTGCGTTTACAGTAGGCTAATCAGCCAACGTTAGGCTAATCAGGCTAGTCATGCATCATGCTTTTTCGGTTAGCTTATTGGGAGAATGTAGCTATATCTTGTCTTTTGATGGTCTGTGTGTACTGCAGGTGGCAGGGAAGGTCAACAAAACTCTGTGGAAGTGTGGTGCATGTAACATCTACCTTTGCCTTCAGCAAAATAGAAACTGTTACGTTGCTTGGCATCGAAATGGGGACTGCTAATTGTAGTTTTATTTATACTTATTTACTTATACTTTATTTATACTTATATACTTATATACAATTTATACTGTATTTTTCTTTTTTACTTTTTGTGATGTTGTTACTTATTCTGTATTTTAGCTTTTCTATTTTGGGGCTTCTTTGCTTATTTTTATTTATACTTACATTTGTCTTTCATACTATTTTTGTGATGTTGGTATTTATTTCTTCTTTCAGTAGATTTTTGTAGCATGTGTAGCACAGTCTTTTGCCAGAAAAAAGCATTTCACCGTATGTTGTACCAACTATAACTGCATGTGACAAATAAAACTCTTGAACTCTTAAGTGTTTGTAAAAGATTTTAATTTAAGCTTTTTTATTTGGGGGCTTCTTTTCTTTGCAGTAGCTTGTAGTTCTTTGGGGGCAGAAACAGGCGGACAATGACAGCCATTGACACCTGGCCACTGTGTTGCTGATGGTGGGGAGGGGGGAAGTTACAGGTGTGAAACCCCTATCTAATGAAAATGCATGTGAAAGAGCAGAGAAAACGTGGGTAGTTTGATTTTTTTACAATTTGTGTTGAAACTACATAACACTCTTCTTATCTTTGTGTAGCCAAAACATATGTTTACAAGGTTCAAACTTTTTTAAAAGGTTTTTGTCATGTCATGTTTACACAATATTTTTTTAAAAACGAATTTAATTACATTTACTTTACTCGCATATTGTTTTTGCTGAGGTTTTCTAGAATATGAATTAGTGTTACAGAGTTACCTAAAAATGTCTACATGAGTTTTGTTGTTGAAGTCAGGTGGTCATTCTGGCAGTCAAGATAAAATTCCACTGGAGTGGACTACAGTGACACAGAAAATGGACACACAAGACCTATAGTACGATGCAAAAGTATTGAACCATTTTGTAGAAAAATGAGACAGTAATAGATAATAAAACACAGTAAAAACAGTTTTCTGTATTTACACACCGTTAACACAAATTTTCTGTCGAGGTGCTTTGATTGCATTTACTGTGTTTGGAATCATTGTGATGAAAACTGAAGCTGTTGCCAGTCAGACACTTTCCATATGGTGTTCTGGTAGGGCTCAAGATTTCTGCAGAGACTGTAAACAAATTTAAATGGGAACAAATATACCAATTTCAAGTCCCAGAAAGGCGACAGCTTCCTTATGAAGTGTAAACTTTATTTGTCCAAAAATGTGGCAAAAGCTGATCACAAATGAATGGTGTGTGTACCCTGAAGTGGTAGTTTAAGACACTTGTTTATGTATGATGGATGTATAACAGTAACTTCCTGTAATGCATTTTCACAGGATGGATGACCTAAGTGACTTTTTGAGACAGAGAAATGTTCCTGAAGAAACAATAGAGACCTTAAAGAAGGAGAAGGTACTTAATCTACAAAACCCAAATATATGAAGCAACTGTACTTGTCAGGAAGACTTTTGTTTATTCTAAATTATTGTACCTTCAAACACAGATACATAATTTATTTATTGTATTGATGTTTAATTAAACTCTATATAGCAATGATTAAGTTATCTAATCAGCATTGTTTCCTGTTCCATTTTCCCTGTTTAGATCGATGCAAGCACTATACCCTTGATGACAGATGAAGACCTGAAGACTTATTTACTGTCAAATGATCACCTTGCAGTATTAGGGTTTTGTAATAGAAAGGACCTCCACCACAACACTCGCAAATCGCAGCTATTGGAACGTCTGAAAAAAAGTGGTCCAAAAGCAAGCACTCTGATGAGGGTGGTAGCAGCACAATGCAAGGAGAGCATTCCCAAACAGGCCAGAGAAAAATGCCTTGAAGACAAAAAGAAAAATAGAAATCAGATGGATGCACTATGATGATGAAATAGAGACTTTCAAACAAGTGAGAGTTATACAAGGAGGGGGCGCAAGAAAAATTGAAGGATGCTCAGGATGCTCAGAAAAGGGATGTGATACATTTAGCAACTGACCTGTTCTTTCCAAATGGGAGAAATAGACAGGGTCCCTTAACAGACTTTGAAGTAGATCTCAAGATTATCAAGAGCTGACAGCTGATGATGTAATCAAAATTGGGCAAATGTACACTGACACAAAACTTTTTGTTCTTTTTTTTTATTTGACTACAAATAAACGCACGGTTACAGTGCAACTTTGGCTCCATCTGTGGAGAGACAAGAGAGCTCTCAGAATCAGTCTTCCACCTCTCCTCTCAGTTATGCTACAGCCACAGCATTTGCTGAATTTAGAACAGTCAGTTCTGAAGTAATATTTCTTAAGAGTACTACAATTGATGACAATTTCAACATGTCACTGAATTCCACAGAGATTGTGAGAGAGGATAGCGACATTGTTTTCTTAGTACACTTTTCTGAAAGTGAGCCACAGAATTTGGACAATACACTGCCAGTTTCACCACAACTATGGCATCCAATGAGAGAGTGAGAAGAATACTGGTTGTTCACAGAGGGCAGGTACTACCAGAGCTTATAGCACATTTCTGTGATGAGGGAATTCAAGACACTGACATCAAATTCCAGCTTGTACTGCCAGATGGAAAACCTGAGAGGGGACATGATGATGGAGGAGTTGTGAGAGACTGTCTCTCAGAATTTTGGAATGAATTCTACGAACAGTGCACAACAGGTAACGCTTATAAAGTGCCTTTCCTCTAAGACATGATTTTGGACAGCAGCAGCGGGAGAGTGTAGGTCGAATAATTGCTTTTGGATGGGAGAGGAAGAAATATCTTCCTGTGAAGATTGCACCTGCCATATTAGAGCAAGCAGGCTTGGGATATGTGAAGAGTGATATAGTGGAGAATTTCCTTAAATATATGCCTGAATCTGAGTGTATGCTGTTTGAATCATGGCAATCAGATTTTAACAATGTTGACCAAGAAGAATTAATTGACATCCTAGACACCCGCCAATGCAGAAGGATGCCAACTGCCAGCAATGCCAATGAAATCCTCCTGGAGCTTGCACACAAAACACTTGTCCAAGAGCCTGCCTACATAATCGAACAATGGACAAAAACACTCAACACTGCCAGGCACAGCTTTCAGGACCATACAACAGTAAATGAAATCCTGCAACCACCTGTGCTGGTTAAAAAAAAGTTAAAATCCTTTTTGAAAAGGACATAATAGTTTACAGTTTACCACGTCTTCAGCTTGAGTAATACTATATTGTAAACTATAGTAAACTGTAAACTGTAACATAGTAAGTGTTGTTGTGGTGTAAACATCTCATTCATTAAATATGTACAATTCTATAACTGCTACAGATTATTTTATTCTGAGAGAATCAAAACAATCAAAAACATGTTCTTTAACAGTTTAGATACCAAATAATCTTGTTTGTTGATACAAAATAGAATAGTTAACAAAGGTGTCATACGGAAATATATGTAAGGAAAAACAATCTTTGGAAACTGACAGTTGGAGGAAGTGGTTTGTTACCATGTTGCTTTGTACCATGTTGCTTTGTACACTTCATAAGGAAGCTGTTATTATACACTTGTACTGTTGTTATACTGTACATGTAGGTTGTGCACATTTTACAGATGCTACTGTATGTAGCCAGTTGAGTTATACCACTGATGTTCGAATCACCATTTTCAATTACGAGTCAGTTGGCATTACTGATTCTTATGTTGTGATCTGGTAAAGCGAATACCGAAGTAACCAAATCAGTTGGGGTGTGTGTGCATGTCTCCTATTTTTGTTATTTAGAAAAAGTTTCTTTCTGCAGGTCAGTCATTCTGTAGTGCAGTAAACCCCGCTAATTAGCCTTCAGTCATTGGCAGATATCCTCGCAATTTTTATTTTTTTTCATGGCCACATATAATTTTTCATTGATGTTAGTGCTAAATTATTACAAAAAATATTTACTAAATTTGTAACAAATATTAACGTAAATTCAGCCACATTTCCATATAAAATATAACTCTATACATTTGTACCGTCCAGAGAACACCAAGAAAGCAGGTCTGCTGAGTTTAAAATTATATTAAAGGGCTTGGGAAGCATATTTGAGGGCATATTTGGGGTTTACACTATAAAAAATTGCCACACTAATTTTTCACAGTTCGCTGGTGCTTCTATAACCCCTGCAAATGTTGGGGGTGTAGTGTTTTTTTTTTTTTAATGAAAAATAAACCAAACAAATAAGGCACAAAGCATTTACTCCACACTGTATATAAGTCCCAATCACAGCAAATCCAATACATTGTTAAGTTACAGCATTTCAGATTTTATGTAGGTCAGATTTGCATAGTATCTTAATTCAAACTGATGCTTCGTCATAGCCTATACATGTTATTCCTCAATGCCATCAGTAATAATTTGACAAAGTTTTAAATACAGGTCAGTAATTTCATATAGATCATCAGACATTGCCAGGCCGTGTGCAGCCATAAGTTCCACGCCTAATTGAAACACATCCTCATCACAAGGATAGTCCTTATAACAACATTCCTCTCAACATAGGGCTGTTTTCATTTGATCAGCTGGCTGCATAAAAATGTTGAGCCCCATAAAGGCTGGGAACTGCATGCATTATGGAGGGGCGACCATTTGGAGCACGAGGGTTGTTGGAACGTCTTATAGGATGGTCATTCCATGCAGCTGCAATTTCGTCAAGCTCCTCCTAAATAACAAAAAAAAAGAAAAGTGTGAAATATGTTTGTTTGAAAATTGTACATTGTTTTGTTTTAATAATGATCAGATGGGAAGCAGGGTGTACAGTAAAATTACAATGGGCCACAGCGAAGCCTACTTTGCAAGACAGTATATCATTACACAGAATCTTTTAAGTAGTCAGTTGCTAAAAAGGACAGCAAAACAACAAAACAGCCAAAATATATTACAAAACATCCATCTAGTTTAAAAAGTCAAATTACATAAGCTTTGGAATACACCATGTCCTACATTAATCTTCTCTCCACTTGTTGGATCCACATATAGTGATGAGACTACAGCAACAAATGAGACTTGTACTATCAAACACTTTTTTGACATAGGCTCGTCTCTCCTAATGTGTGTTTAGTAGCTGATTTCTCCTGTGCGCTTAGTATTTTTAGCAGCTCTGCTGAGCTGGCAGAGTGAGGTGACATCACAAAGCACAATCAGGCTCTCTCTCTCAGGTTTGGACCAGGGCTGTCCAAACCTGTCCAGAAAAGGCCGCTGTGGTGCAGGTTTTTGTTCCAACCAAAAAGGCGCCACACCTGAGTAACAGAAAACCAAGACCAACTGATTACAGAGGTGGAATCAGGTGTGCCTCCTGATTGCTTGGAACAAAATCCTGCACCCAGAGCGGCCCTTTCTGGACAGGTTTGGACACACCTGCTGTAAACATTTTAAAGGGAAATTAGCTCCTGATCATCTGATGAAGGGGATTTTAATGGATGTTTTGGTGTAGGAACCAAGTGTCACGATTCCCGGCTGCGGCCACCAGAGGTCGCTGTGGGACTGTGGATGGCCCTCTACACACAGCTGACTGTGATTGACCTGTTTGGGCTTCCCGGCCCTGTATTTAAGGAGCACAGGCTATAAAGTTGGTGTGGTGCATTAATGTCATTTGTCCTCTCCTGTTCCTGTCCGCGTCTGCAGTTTTATCTTAGTCTGTCTCTTTGTGTTCTGACCCCGTGTCTGGTTTTGTTTTGTTCGTGTCTGGTTTTGCTTTATTTTGCTTTGTGTTAATAAATCATCCTCCTTACTCTGCAAGTCCGCGCCTGTGACTCTCCTTCCCAATCCTGGACTGGGCTACCCCGTGACACCAAGCCATTGTTTCAAATCAAAATTCACCTATGATAAGAATAATATAAAATAAAACTTGAGAGGAACAATAGTGACAATTTGCAAAATTTGATTGTGTGGTTGCTACAAAACTAGTTTTTCATAGTTTTTTTGGATTTGAACTGGGAATCTTCAGATGCAATGTCTGGGGGAAGATAACACACCAGCTCTTACCAAGCCATTGTGTCTCCTTCTATAGTACAGTGGAAACACTTGGATAGTCTGGATGAAACTGAATAATCCATTTGAATTATCTTTTCTTGGTAAAAGAATTGATTACAATAAAAATCAACATCACATTGAGTTTAAAGGTGATTCAAGTCAACCATCCCAACTAGCACAACGCCTTCTGAAGGTAACTGAAAGCTACTATGAAGATTTATAGTTGTAGTTAGCACCATGCTAAGTGGTTGCTAGCTGTATTAGCTCTGGCCCAAGCTTAAAGATGGAAACTATGAACACCAAACTTCTTTTGGCTTATTTATTACATGTAGAAATACAAACTCAAACACAATGTCTTTGCTGATGTGAGATTCGCTTCCCTCTTCTGCAGTGAAGCCCAGAGTGAGGCTCATCTAAAAAAGAGGACAAGTACCCAAATTAACAGCCACTACACACACTGTTTATATCTTAGCTTTCAATAGTGTTAGCCCACAGACCAGTTTTGCTAGATTCTTTTTGTTAAGGATCTAAAGGTGATCAGATTCTCAGATGACTGTCTATGATCAGGTCTGACTTGTTTTCTAGTAAAAGGCATCCTTGTTTCTCTCTGACAGTAGTGTCTGGGTCACATAAGAAATCGAACATGTAAAGGCTACATCTGTGATTTTAGTGAAAATGAGCAGAATCTTCACTTTACTTCTTCTTTTCATTCCTACCACTGTCCTGGCAGGTAAGAGCTCAGTGTATCTCAACACCACGGTAAATGTAATCTTATTACTTGCATAAATTTCAGTTTTATTGATACAGATAAACAAATGTTTCTTAAAGGCCTCCCTTGGTGCAAAATTTGTTGCAGAAATGTGTGGGATGCTTGTATAAAAATGAATGTTGCCTAAATATGTACAGTAATATTCAAATAAATACATTTTTAGCAAAACCAAAATGTGTGTAAAAATGTAATGTGTGTAAAAATGTAAGATCTTTTAAGGCTGTATTTGTTTTAAACCTAAACATAACAGTTTGTTTCTGATTTTTCAATTACATTTCCATTATGAATAAAATTAAGCAATATAGACAATTGAAGGTGCTGCACCATTGCTTGGTCACTATTTTGATTTTTTATAGAAGTGAGACTTACATTTGTGGCATTCTGCAAATGCACTTATCCAAAGGCCATGAAAAAAAAAGATCCCTCACACAAGTAAACCTAGACTTGTGTTGCTTTTCCACTGGCACAAGGAACTGCATCATGCCACAGACCATGTTTGTCAATTACAAATAAAGTGACCTTTATCTGCCCCCTGGGAGGGCCAAATCTGACTGTCAGGCCACCGATCTGACTGCGTCACTACTTTCTGATTGGTCAAAAAAAAGTTGTGATGAGAACAGACAGACTTGGAAAGAGGCCATTGCTTTTTATAGTTTGTGCCAAAGAACTAACAACTGTAAAGTTAAAAATACAAGCATTACTATATTTTCAGGCTGAAGATATACTTTAGTGGGAGTTTTCTAACACTGTAAAAAATGAGAGGTTGTGTGAATAGTAGGCACATGGATGGAGTTTACCATCCTTGCTAGTCTGCTGGGAAGGTACTGCCCCAACAACTATGTCAGAGGAAGCTGGGGGTTCCTGGGGTTCCAGTGGCATCAGTCCCAGGGCCCTCAGGTGCTGTGCTGTCCAGCTGTGTTCTACATCTGATCTTCAACATGAGTCTATAACTGCACAGGGTCCCATCACTCTGGAAGACATTCTGGCTGGTCCCTGTCCCCAAAAAGAGTAACCCGTCGACTCCCAGCGCCTACAGGACGGTGGCTCTGACTTCACACATCATGAAGGCACTGGAGAGATTGATCCTGAAAACCGTCAGCTCTATTGACAGTGGTGTATCTAGAACTGACTGAAACATGGCTATGCAACAGCTCTACAGTCCACAAAGTATCTAGAACTGGCTAAATGAGTGTCAAAGATGTCAAAATTGATTTTTTTCTAGGATCAGAGTTAGGCTAGTAGTTAATCTAATTTTATGGCGTTCAGAGAGTAAAAGGACAATTTTCTGTTTGGCATTTCAAGATGTTAACCATTCTGCTTCCAACCAAAACAGGAAGAAACTGTATAGTCATATTACCAAAATAACTGCAGAGTATATATACTGTACACACAACATATTTTTAATTATATATATTTCATTATATAAAGTAACCATCAGCATCATGTGTGAAGTTAAACTGTGAAAGCGTTTCAGACTGCACACATTTCCGGTAGACTGGCACTTAAGGAAACAGTGAATTGGACAGTTTTTGTTTTTGTTTAAGGAATGTTCTGTTCATAAAGTAGACGGTTGTTACACACTTTACACTTTTTGCCTGACTGATGTATTATAACTTCCCATTGATGGCATAATGCTCAAGTGAACAATTTTCCCTGTATCTTCTGCATTCCTTGCAGGTTCTCACTCCTTAGGGCTGGTCTTAACTTACATTAAAGGAGAAACACCGTTTCCAGAGTTCAGCTCCACATTTATGTTGGATGACATCCCAGTTGGATACTTTGATTCTAAGACGAACATCTTTGCTTCCAGGGGACTTGATAAAACAGAGGAAGATGATTATGTTATTGATCCCAGTCATATCAAGACCATAAGTTACTATGTGCATGAAGAATTTAAATACAGATATCGTTATATAACCTCCCACTTAAATGTAACTGAAAGTAAGTAAAACATCTATTGCAAGAACATTTACTTTACAGTGATAAACTAAATGGTCTTTGTAGTTGTGTTCAATTATTGTATAATTAATTCTAGGGCATTCATTATTCATTTTGAGATGCTGAATAAATCATAGTGGACACTAATTCATAGCAGATAATGAGTAATTCATAGAAAATATTATAAAGAATGAAATAAAACTAGATGTATCTAGATGATTAAGGTTTTTTGTGACCTGCACCAAATTGACCACCATTCAGAACTGACTGAAATGAGCCACAATGTTTCTGTAAGTTATTTATGACATGGGCTGAATGCTGCTTTGTAACTTTTGACCAGCCCCTCTCAAACTCACAAAATTAAGCTGTAACAAACCCGCCTGACCCACGCATAATAAACAAATATTGAATAATAAACTTTTATTTACATTCTTTCTTTTACTTTTGTCTCAGGAGTTCATGTTCAACAAACTCTGACAACGTGTGAACTGCTGGATGACGACACACCTGGGCCACTTATTTTTAAGAATGCATTTGGAGGCTTCACACAAGAAGAACTAAGCTTTTATAAAAGCAAAATGACATATCAAAATGCTTTGAATTTCACAGAAGAAAGACTGAATGCCTTTCTTATTTTAAATCAGTGGTGTTATGAAAACATGTACTACCCAGCATGCATCAAAGCCCTTAGAGGCTACCTGAAAAAGAGGGGAAATCAAGTAAAGAGGAAAGGTAGGATACTTTACATTTATTTATTTAGTTATTAACCAAAAAGAAGTCACACTTTCTGTCCCCCCAGCCAATCCTTTTGCTTTAGCACTAAATCTATTAAGCTAACCAAGCTAATACATACTGGAAGCTAATACTCCTCCCAAGAATCCCACAGGGATCCTGAGCACAGGAGTCATAATTCCTCTTAGCAAATGTGGTGTGAATAGTAGGCACATGGGTGGAGTTTACCATCCATGCTAGTCTGCTGGGAAGGTACTGCCCAAATAACTGTCAGAGGTACCCACCCATGCCAGAGAGAGTTGGGGATTCCTGGGCTTCCAGTGTCCACAGGAACTGCCTTAATGATTTTATTTTGAGTGGGGTGAGTGATGCATCCAGCATGCTAACATTCTGCATAAAGGGCCAGAAGAAGTTTTACCCAGATTCATGCAAGGAATAGCAGGAATAACACTATATAACTCACTACAAACATGGGCTGATGTATGTTAGCAAAACTACACACAGAAGCAGTAGAGGTAGAGCCAGAGGAGAGGTGGGATGATGGTTGCCCAGGGCCTTGACTTCAGGGTCGGGGATGATACCAAATGTAAATAAATAAATACTTACACTTAAAAAAAAGGCAACAAAGAAGGTCAAGCCCAGCTTGACTTTGACCAGTAACTTGGTTGAACCTGAACCTGCAACTTCATGGTCATCGGGTTCACTAGCAATTGTTTTACCAACTAGGCTTCTACCATCACTATGCTCCTCTTCTACAGTGAAGCCCAGAGTGAGGCTCATCCAGAGAAGACTCTCAGTGTCGGGGTGGGATGGGGTGACCTGCCTGGCCACT
>JBBPCY010023561.1:0-14653 GCA_037974405.1 Brachyalestes nurse | reverse complement strand
GTGTGAGCGCGCTTGTGTTCATAAGGTTCCTCCATGTAAATGTTTAATAGTGTGTGTGGGGAACCACAGCCCCGTCCTACAAGGCATGGAGCAGACATGGCGGAGACACGGGCCCCAGACATCCAGAGGCCCCCCAGAGCCCGGGAGTCCCAGGAGAACCATCGCAGGGACAACTGCGGTTCCCATCCCGAAAGGGGCAGAAGGGGGTCATCCGGCAGCCACAGTGCAGACGCCCCAGGGGGCCGTGGTGATAAGACCGCAGGCTCCACCGGCGGAAGGCCACTCTGACATATTCATGTTGCTTTTACAGCTGTAGCAAATGTGTTGAGGGGAACCTAACCGTACTACAACAACTGCAAGTCGGTATACAATGTTGTACTATTTACTGTAAAGTAGATTACAGTATTACTGTATATGATCAGTGCTGTTTTATATGCACACACTGGTAGCGAAGTTCCCTCACTCCATTATTGTTCCTTTCAAATGGTACATAGTATAACTTCATACTCATCTTTTGTCTTCTCAGCACTCTCAGTCAATAGTTTAGATGCTGATAGACTGGATGTTCCCAATAACATTGTTTGCAGTGATAATGGCAGTCTGTATTTCCCTGAATCTTATGGCATTATTTGCTATGACCACAGAACAAATAGCCTCTTCCTGTTGAGTGAAAATGGACCCTCTGACACCGCTTCAGGGAAGTCTTGTAGTCCTATGTAAAAATGCAAGAAGGAATGTTGTTCTCCCCAAATTTGGCTGCACCCCTCGACCTGCTTCAGCCATTGAAAGGCAAAGGAAAAAGCAATTGAAAGGCAAAGGGTGGTTTTATTGCGCAAGAATAAAACCACCCATTAACTGTTTTTTACAAGAGTCCTTTGGATTTCTTTTAGCAAGTATGAAAATATGTCATGTTTTTACATCACATATACAAAATAAATTGTTATTGTCATGACTGTGGCACGCACAAGAAGATTGAGATGACTTGCAGGAGTGGTTGTAGTGCATTTATTTCCAAAAGGTGGGAAAGTGAGAACAAAAAAAGGGTAATCTGTATGGGTTCAGATATAAAACTTCCAAAACAAGTTCCCAAATGAACAGTCCTACACAAAACCTCTGCGGCCCGAGCTGGGAACTTCCAGAGATGGTGACGGCGGTTCAGTGCGTCTCTATACTTAACCCTCTATGGCGTGGTGTTGCCCTCAGGCAACAAACCACATAGCTGGACCTCACACCATGCCTTAAATTTTTTTTGAGGGAAAAATAAAATAAAATATCACCAGATATGTCTATCACCAGATATCACCAGATATTATCTGTGTTCAATAATAAGTGGCTTTGAAGTGCATGTGACCTTGTGTCTGAGGGAGGGGCAGCCAAGGAAGCAGAGCTGCAGCATGCACATTCCTACAAATTGATAAGTTGAATATCACTTTTTAACATGTTTACACTAATGGTAACTTAAAATAAAAAATATATCCATGTGTATGAGCATGTAAAGAAGTATTTTTTGATCATTTTAACAATTATTTTGGCATTATTTATATTCTAAAACTGCTTTTTTGTTTGTTGCCTCAGGGCAACACTGTGCAGTTAGGGCACTTTTGTTCAGGCAAACTCACAGACACAGATACACACATACACAGACAGACACACACATACACACACCCTCACACACACAGACACACACTCAACCTCACACTCACACACACACACACACACATACACAAGCACACACCCTCACACTCACACACACACACACACACAGAAAGACAGACAGACAGACAGACAGACAGAAACACACACACACACACACACACTCACACACAGACACAGACAAACACACTCACATACAGACACAGACACAGATTTTTTGATGGATATGTTATCAGGGACATCCAAGCTCCCAAAAAATGGGGTGAAATATTTTTTTTTACAAAAAAATCTAAAGTCATGCCATAGAGAGTTAATTCTCAGTCTGAGGGGTTCAATTAAACCAGGCATGTCAAAGTCCAGCTCATGGCTAAGAGAGAGAAAGTACAGTAAAAAGGAAAAAGGGAAGTTACAGGTATAAATAACTACAACACACTGGCTTTTATCCAAAGCGACTTTCATTCCCTAACTACAGGGGGCAGTCTCTTAATTTGGGGTTAAGTGTCGTGCTCAGGGACCCAGTGGCAGTATGCTGAAGGTAAGATTTGAACCCATGACCTCTTGGCCCGGAGGCAAGTATCCTACCCACTGAGCTTTTCTTCGGTTTTCTCTGTCACAGTAAGGAGGACGTTTAAAGCTCCCCACTCCGTGGCTCTTCCAAGCGCTCGTCTGGTGACCACAGTTACACCTGTAAGCATAGGAGGAGAGAGGTACACAGACATAGCGTCACAGGTAACTCAAGCTCAAACCCAGATCTTTTTGGTGTTTAGCCTTCTCATACCAAGTAGCTTCTGCTCTGCTTCCAGTCAAGTGTTTGGGTGAATTCACACAGACTCTGGGGTAGTACCGGCCTATAAACCCCTTCCCACACACACACAACCAATCATACGACGAGACAAGTTACAACCATCATTTCTTAACACAGCACAGGTGGACTTGTGGTTTGGCACCTAGCAGCCCAGTAATGAAGCCCCATTACCCCCACCTGATCTGCTACGTGCCAAACCACCACACATACTGCCCCTTACATATCTACCTAGTCCAGAGCCGTAATCCCCCTAATATTCTGGCGAGCCGCTCCGTTGTGGGTGTGTCCTTGCGGGCCTAGACCTGACAATGATAAAGTGTTTGCTATTTGTTTTACCAGCTATATAACCATATGTATTACATCATGTATTGCTAGATTATTTTAGTAACAATACAAGTGACAATACAATACGTCATAGAAAAATAAGTTATATAATGTATAAAAAGTATGTTTGTTTTCTCATTGAGAAAGTGGGTGAGGGTTCCCAGTGGGGCGAATCAAACATATTTCACAAACCAGATTCATCCCTTGGGCCACACTTTGGCTAGTCCTGGTCCAGAAGGTCCCTGATATGATGTTAAACATCTCTCTTTCTTTACAGACTTCCATAAGCTTGAACAGTGGCGGCCTGATAACCGAGCAAGGAGAGCAAGTTGTCCTTATCCAATATAATCACTTTACGAAATACAACCACATTACAAAGCCTACTTCTTATTTTTTATACAGTACCTGTCTACTTGCTGGTTAATACAATTATACTACTTATCTAGTAATTTCAAACTTCATTTCAATTGTCTATGAAGCCTTAAAATAAATTCTTTTTTTGTGAATAATATATCATCATAATGAAAAAAGAACAATTTAGTCTTTAGTTTTAGTACATTTAGTGGGAAAACATTAAAAAAGTAATTTTTTCTGTGACATCATGTGTGCCACAATTATTGACACCCCTGCTGTTAATACTTATGCCAACAGGACATCACTTAATCTTCTCCTGTAACATTTCAAAAGGTTGGAGAAAACAGGGGATCGTTGGCCATTCCTCTTGGTACAATCTCTCTAGAGTCCCAAGTCCTCTCTTCTGCACTCTCCTCTTATCCATAGCGACATACATTAGAGCTTAAGTAGTCTGTTCTTCATATCTGTAAAGCTAAACTTAAATCAACATCTGTTTTTAATCAAGTGACACACCTTAACAAACCCTGACAAAACAGGCAAAAGTCAGAGGTTAATACATATGTATGGATTTTTTTTTAATATATAGGAAAAGATGTGTGAGAGATAAGCGAGAGGACTGGTTTGTCTGTATTCGTCAGGTATTGATGGGCTTCCTTGTTTTCTTTCTCCTTAGTTCAGGTCTAGTGATTGGATCTACATTATCAGCACATTCTGCATCGCTCAAAAGGGGAATGGTGAAGAAAGACCCTGAACAGGTTGCCAGGCCATCGCAGAGCAGACACACAGACAATCGTTGTGTCCCAATAGGTGAAATTGCAGTCACGCTGTGGTTTGAAGTACGGCAGCAAACATTTTTTTAGTTTAATGTTCCATTAAACCATCGCAGAAGCAGCCTGTGGGGGATGAGGATGTGGACGCCCTGTGAAGAGTGAGCTACAGCAGCTGGTTTGTTGCTTTACCTTTATGGATTTGTGTCATTAGGGCAAAGTGGTGGAGAAGAAAAATGAACTGGTCTCTGGTGTGAAGGGAGTGGTGGTGAGCCGGTGGAGGTGCACCCCGATGAAAAGATGAAAACTGCCTTCGCCACACCATTTACTACAGAACCATCAGTTATAATATACTGGACACCAGCCTTCCAGGACTTTCAGGAAATAACATACTGTAGGTCTCTCCAGTTAACAGAGCAAATGGTATATATTTGTTGGCCCACTTAACTGCTGAGAAAATATATACAGCCATGGAAGATGATCACATTTTTTTTTCTGGTTAATTGCTTTTGTAATGTGCGGGAGTGTGTCTGAGTAAAATGTGCAGGTCACTATTGTTTTATACACCATTGATCACACTCAATTCAAAATTCCAAACAAAGAAATGCTTGGAGAAAATGTCAAAATAATACATAATTTATTATACCTTGGAAACTACATGTGGCAGTAAACAACCAGGGGCAGAGTGACTACATCACCTGAGGGAATTTCACCCTAAGGAATCTCCTTGTTACCAGTTCAAAGTCACACAGGTCCGTTCACACAAAAAGGCGGGAGGCATGATTCCAGCTGTTTATAATTTCAATTATATAGTTAACATTCATAAAAATCCACATAAAACCCCAGTAAGGAGCAACGAACCGCAAGAAAAGGGAATGATAAATAGGGCAGGGGGAAACCCTAACACTACACACGCACATGTGAACGACTACAATTCTCACACACATACACACACACACAACCTCAAGTGCTCAACACTACAATACCAGTGCAGGGACTCCACCAACCAAGACACAACCCGTCACCAGCTTGGCTGCCGAACTGCTCCTGCGCAAAAAAGAAAACAAAGACTGACAACAGAAATAAATACTTGACACAATAAATAAACAAAATCCAAAAAAACTAATAAAACACAAAATGGAAACAGATAATAGGCCTAAAAATAACTTAACAGCTAGTGGCTAGCCACACACACACACACACACACACACAAGGAAAAGAAATACCAACAGAAATGCTACAGGAAGGAATGAACTCAAGGTAGCATGGCCTGCAGTGAAAAGCTCTTCACACGGCCAATAACCAGCTGTTTATTCTATCCAATACTGAAGGGAGGAGAAATATAAGGGCGGCTGGCCTTTCCATATGCATTTACTCCCGAAAACGAGCACCAGCATTTCCTACCTCTTTAAAGCCGATAGATGAAAATCAAATCTCCACTGATTACTGGAGCCTGGGCTGTAAAGCCAAAGCTCAAACACTCCTAACTGCCTGAAAACCAAACAGCCGCTCTGAGCAATGGACCACATACGCCTTATTCAGCCCGTGGCCATGTTGAATTGAAAATGAGGCTGTGAGGGATAGACGTCCAGCAGTCCCTAGTATTGTGTACCGGAATGTCATCGTTAAGCTGTCAGAATTTAGAGAATACGTTATTTCACACATTTCTACAGGACAACGAACATAAAAAACATGGATTGTGAAAATTCGACGGGACATAGAACCTAACTTTCAGGTAACAATATCGCATTTATTTAAGAAAATGACCGTGGATACTAGCCTATTGGCTAATTGCTAATTTCTAATGTGCGCTAAAATAAGCTTAAATACGATGTTTTACGATAACAACTAAGGTTAAATGTCTCCTTTTTGTATAGATTATAAAGAACATAAACATTTCTCTACTGTTAAGAACAGTAACTGGAATTAGGAAGCTAAAGGAAGCTTCAGTTCCGTCCGTGTTTACCTGGACTCAGCGGTCTTAAAAAAGGAAAACCTTGCGATCGTAAGTGAAACAGATATTTAACCTTAGTTGTTGTCGTAAAACATCATATTTAAGATTATTTTAGCATATGTATGCGTTTATAGGAAGATAAACATGCGCACATTAGAAATTAGCAATTAGCCTATAGGCTAGTATCCATGGTCATTTTCTTAAATAAATGTAATATCGTTACCTGAAAGTTAGGTCCTATGTCCCGTCGAAAGTTCACAAGTTTTTTATGTTCTTTGTAAAAAAAGAGAGGAAGAGGTATAGAACAACTAAAGGGTAGTATTGTCTGCTCTGGCCTTCATTTTCCCTTATGTTTCACCTCATCCACTGGAACTACTGTATGTTTCCATAGGACCAGGACTCCAGACAAAATAAAAACCATAGGAACCATAATCTCTGTCAAATGTGATATAAATAAAACAAGTATTGTCATGGCACATTTTGTCTCCAGTCTTACCTCATGTAAAGAGAGTTAAAAAGAAGAAATCACGACATGGACTAAATTGTTGCCAATTTTTGTATTTTAGAACGTGCTCTGCAAAAGGGGCCTGTACTACGAAGCACGATGGCTTATCACACTACGTTCGAGAGTAACTTGGTCACGTGAGGCATAACTTAATGATTAACCCATATAACGACAGGTGAACAGGTTTAACATGAGATATGTTGCCATGGCAACTTACGCAGCGCGTTAATCATGCTCTGACCAGAATATGTTCTTACTTAAGTCGCACTTTAGTGTGAGCCCGCACCCCACAAGCCCCACCTCTCCACACACCACTTCTCCGCAGCCAATGGCATGCCTGGAAGATCCGCGGGACCTCTGTGCCTGAATTGTGATTGACTCTCTCCGCAGGGTGAGGGTTTAAGAGGCCGCCAGAATCTTTATTGTAATTTGTATAAAATTATTTTCTTTTATCTTTATTTGTTATTGTAAAATGAACAGGCAAAGTGAGGCTTAAACTGAACACAATTTCCCCACACTCACTGGATTTCTCTCCACTTGTTGAATCCATGTTTTAAGATTCTTTGTCACATGCATCGTTATATAAGTACAACAGGCAGTGTAATGTGTCCTGAACATGGTGATTTGTATTTTGTTAGCCTTATCCTTAATCCATATTGGTTATGACGTTAATACACTATCTAGAGGGCATCTCACATTTCTTCCCCCTGTGTCTGACAAGTTTTCAGTTGTTTTCTCACCCACATAGGCTGCTGGTCTACCCTGATGTAAATGATGTCCTTGTTTAACCCTGTGGCACAGGGGCGCAGATGGGGGTGGGGGTGGGGACGGGGGGGGATGTGTCCCCCTCAGACCTTGCTCTGTCCCCCCACCTGAAGCACAGATGATCTATAACTCATACTGCTGTTTTAGGGTCTAAAACATTTTATTTTCCACATCCTAAATCGAAAACCTGAACATGCCACTCCATTTACGTTCTGTTCGAGCAAATAGCTTCTAGCAGCACCTCTTGTGTTATTGTTCTGGGGTCCCATGACATAGGAGCTGCCTCATTGGTGCTTGTCCCCCAAGCCCCGCCCCCAAAGTCCCGCCCCCCAAGCCACGCCCCCCTCCACTGCCTATTTGTCCCCCCCGCATTAAAAATACTATCTGCGGCCTTGCTGTGGCACAACTTTTACTCAGGATTGTCTTAAAAGAACATGACTTTGATGTTACAATAGCAAAATGAGCTAATGACTTTCAGTCCTTAGGTGACATGTAATCACCAGCTCATGCCATCACGAGGTGCAGGATTGAAATTACTTTTGAAATCTTGAAGGCACATGTGAAGCTAGATAGGGCCTCTCAGGTGGTGTCAGCATGTGTGGTTCTACACAACATTGCCACCATCAGAAGGAAAAGACCCCAGTCCTGATATTGTTGACCCTTTAAACCTTGACCACCCCACAGACTGTCACACAGCAGTTTTTCCCTTAATGAAAAAAGATACAGACTATGAACACATTGAAACTCTCATGTCTTTGTTTATTTGCTCCCGTTCCTGCAAATGGAAAGTGAAAATTCAGTAATGCACACGAGATCAGTCTCACGAGTTTTCATGCATCCATCATGATATACAATGTTATCAAAATACGTGCTGCAGTCACTCTTTAGGGCTTTTTTTCATGCTAGGACAACGCTTCAACGCTTTTTTATTCAGACAATCCAGAGTAAAAGTTGTGCCACAGTGTTAAACAAGGACATCATTTACATCAGGGTAGACCAGCAGCCTGTGTGGGTGAGAAAACGACTGAAATCTTGTCAGACACAGGGGGAAGAAATGTGAGATGCCCTCTAGATAGTATATTAATGTCATAACCAATTTGGATTAAGGATGAGGCTAACAAAATGTTCAGGACACATTTCACTGCGTGTTGTACTTATATAATGATGCATGAGACAAAGAATCTTAAATCATCACCATATATGGATCCAACAAGTGGAGAGAATTGGGGAAATTGTGTTCAGTTTAAGCCTCACTTTGCCGGTTGATTTTACAATAAAAAATAACGATAAATAATACAATTGAATAAAAATCACAATAAAATTTCTGGCGCTCTCTAAAACCCTCACCCCACAGAGAGAGCCAATCACAATTCAGGCGCCGAGGCCCCACTGATCTTTCAGGCACAGCACTGGCTGTGGAGAAGTGGTGTGTGGAGGTTTGGGGCTTGTTTGGTGCGGGCTCACGCTAAAGTGCGACCTAAGTAAGAACATATTCTGGTCAGAGCATGATTAGCACGCTGCGTAAGTTGTCATGGCAACATACCTTGTGTTAAAGATATTTACCTGTCGTAGTATGGGTTAATCATTAAGTTATGCCTCACGTGACCAAGTTACTCTTGAACTTAGTGTGATAAGCCATCGCGCTTCGTAGTACAGGCCCCAGCTGCATCATAAAATGTGATACAACCACTTAAGACAGCATAGCAACCACCTAGCAACTATCAAATTAGCTTAACTAGCTTGCAGTGTTTATATTCGCAGTATTATAATTCATAATGTGACCAATGTACGCTAGCATGGCTGTTTTGATCTAAACCAGTAGTCATATCTACAGCCACACTTTTTAAATCTTCAGTATTACAGTATAATAAAGTAATAAAGCTAGCTACCACCTAGGAGTGCGGCATGGTGCAGTGGTTAGCACTGTCGCCTCACAGCGAGAAGGGCAATTGGTTACTCTAAATTGCTCGTAGGAGGGAATGTGTGTGAGAGAGTGTTTGTCTCTCTTTATGTTGGCCCTGCAATGTCCAAGATGTACAGAAAATGAAATGAAAATGTGAGCTAATTAAAAAATTGCATTACAACAGTTTTACCCAATTTTGCAAACAAAAATTTGTTACTATGTAGTGTGAGTACCCTCAGTAGCAACTACCAAAAGATGCATGTTTCTCAGCTATTTTTCAGAAGCCATTTCTCATTGTGTTCTGCATATTTGTGTGATGGAATTGTGAATAATCATCAAACAGGACACAACAGAATGTAAAAGTTGGTTTTACCACTGAGGAGTCAGACAAAGAGGAGTACAGAAAGGTAAAATAAAGGATTAGTTAAGTGTCATCTGCATAAATGTAGTAGAAAAAAACTATTTAGAGTAGAATAAAAATGCCTTGCTAGTTAGCATTGGTAACATTGTGACTAATATTCCTGTGAATATTAACACTGTAGCGGAATGGTCAAGAAGAATCAGAACGAATGACAATCTAGATGTATGTAGCTCTTCAGAGAATGCCAGAAGTGCAGTTTCAGTTGAATGTGCAGTTTTAAATCTGGACTGGTTAGGTTCGTGGAGCATGTTTTGGGACACTAAATGTAAGTTGGTTTTGAACAGGTCACTCCAGATCTGAAAAGGAAACAGAACAGAAAGGAAAGAGAAGAGACATACTGTATCAGTGTGTAGTTGTTGACATCTGAGCAGGAATGGTTTCTTAAGAAGTCATAGGAGTCATAAAGGACGTATGGGACATGTGGGGAGGCTCAATTAAAGAATGTACTCTGGGAAGAGAGATTTAGAAAAACAGAGATGATGACTTGATAAGTGATGGCCAGCTTACTTTTGTAAAATGATGATTTTGCAGTTGAATTATCAGTAAGTTTTGGTAACTGAAACTAACTGTAAGAGGAGATCAGTCCTACTACCAGTAGAGGCTTGTTTAGGTTTCATGCCAGTGAGAAGAAGGAGAAACTTTGAGAGAACACTTAAGAGAAACATGATGATCAGAGAGATTTAAAAATTAGAAGCAGAGGAATAAACAATATCTTGAACATAGGAGAAGATATCATGAATACTTTGTGGGCTGGAGTAGGTTTTTGGAAGTATAGGCCAAAAGGCAAGAGAAGCATCATAAGTCTACTGATTGGTATCTTGCTGCCTGGAAATTTGAAGTCACAAAGGAGAAACAATGGACAAATGCCATCTGGGAATGGTCTTAGGAGAATGCCCAGTTCATTAATGAAATTTGCTGGATAGTGCTCCTGGAAATGTCATTAAATGAGGAAGGGACTTGATTGTGATTTAAATTAGTTAATTAGTTTATTGAGCCTAGAAGGTCTATTAGTGAGAATTAGTGAGTTAATTAGTTTATTGAGCCTAGAAGGTCAATGGTAGTGGAATATTTACTGCAGATTTCAAACCTTGCAGATATGTTTTACTTGGGCATCTTATTCTGGACAGTCCCCACAGCACATGATATTACATGAATAGAGACTCTGGGAAATGTGTGTCAAATAGAACTTGGATTGGCAGGAAGAAATATTTTGCTATTGATTTATTTCCCTCAGAAATCCGTTTAACAATTTTTACATATTCAATACTATGATGATGCAAGAAATGTTTATACTCTTGTTTTATGTTTCAGATTGTGAACAAGTTCCAGAATGAAAATGAGACTTTTTTACCAAGACTGACACAAACTAAAAGTGTCATAGTAAGTTCTATGACAAAGTAAAGTAGAATTGACTATTTTAAAATGTAAATCATTTGGTCTTCAGCAAAATGTATCAGTATTTGAGTCTTAAATGTAATGCCTTGCAAATAATCACACTTAAAAACTATTCAAATATGCTGATAAACAACTTAAGTTTAATTGCTTAATATATTTGCTTTGTTGTAATTACTCACCTGTGTGCACAGATTCCACAGATTTCTAATTATTTCTTTTATTTTAGATGAAAGATCTGGATTTTAAAAAAATCTGGTGAATATGATTCTGGTGAACTGTTTGATTCTGCTGCATCAGACAGTGATTACATTCCAGATACCAGTAGTGAAAATGACAGTGATACTAGCTTTGAAACACTTTAAAGCCCAAAGGTCAGTCACCTACTGATATCCTGGATGTATCTGCCTCAGAGAGTTCCCCTTTCTGTGAAACCACATCAGACAAAGACACTGTAGCAGAAGAAGAAATCTCTTCTAGTCGTAGTTGTATAATTGTTGGTACATGCCAAAAAAGAGATGGTAAGAGGGTGTATGACAAGAGACATTACTGCTTAAATTACTGTAACCCTTTTGCAAAGATGGCAAAACATCTTGAACATGCGCATAATAATGAATCAGATGTTGCAAAACTTTAAACTTTCCAAAGGGCTCCAAGAAAAAAAAAACATCTAGATTATAGTCGCAACAATTAGTTGAAATAAAATTAACTATAAAATTAAGAATTTTCCTTCTTTTTCTGTAAAGTGACCTTGAGAGTTGTAAAAGGCGCTTATAAATAAAATGTATTATTATTATTATTATTATTATTATTATTATTATTATAACAAGGGAAACTTTGCTCATAATGCTTTTATGGAGTTAGGAAAGGGAGAGCTTGTGTCATTTAAACTACCACCTAAAGAAGTGCAGGGAAAACAGTTCATGCACTGTGCATACTGTCAGGGTCTTTTCACAAGAACATGTGTGCAGTTGCAGACTTAAACCAGGATCAGATGCCCCCAAACCAGGAAAAAACGTGTTCAGTCAATGTGTTCCTACACTGGACCTGTGCCCTCACACATAAGTAAACACATGTGGGAAGTAATCAAGTGTATGAATCCTGACCCAATTACAGAAATTAATAAAACATTACAGTCATTATAGATGTTGGCCAACATTTACTAAACAAAGGTGGAACATCAGCCAAGAATAAATAGTGTGTGCACTGAAAAGATGCAGGAGCTGGAAAGACTAGTTGTCAATGCTAGGAGTGTCACTACTTTAACAACAAGTGGAAGATTTCATAAATCCAAAAAAATACTTGTCTGTCAAAGCTGTGAAGTTTACATGTGGTTATGACAGTGAAACATGCAAGTTTGCGATTCCGTCACTAGCAAACAAACTGGGGAAACACTAAATAAAATAAGCAAAATGTTAAAAGCTCAAGGTTTAATCTCAAACAACGAAGAGCTTGTGAAGAATGCCACAGAGTTTCAAGAAGTGCATTAGAGAAGTGGAATGAGATTATCTCAGCTACAGCATTAAGGAACATCAGGGAAGCCAAGTGGAACGTGCCCACTCTCATGCCCTTTACCAAAGATGTTCAAAGACTGCACACACACCTTTTACATCAAGAGACACTTCTGATCCGCATGAAGATCTCTCCAAAGTGAAAATAAATAAAACTGTGCAGAGCTCCTTGTTAAGAATAGAGAGGCTTGTGGGGTTCTAAATGACAATCACTATAAGTTTGCAAGACCAGAAGCGATGACATTTTCGAGCATAGGTGGTTCTAGACGGGGGCCAGTGTGGGACAGGGCCCCTGTAGAATTGGTCCTGGCCCCTGTTATGGCCCCTGCACTGAACAGCCAATGATTTAAATATTAATATCTTATCGCGACATGTGCTGGCTCGAAGAAGGGAACTATCGCTACGTGTTCTAGACGGAGGCTTAAAGCGCAACACACACGCTGTTATCAGAATGAGTCAGAAGCTGGACTGAGGGCAGCAGCACGAATTGAAAAGTTCGGTTGTAAAAGCTAACAGCTGGAGCCCTAAATGGACTAACTGCAAAGAGGCGTTTCTCAAGGAGTCACAATCGCAGAATCTTCTTGTGTTTCAGCCAAGTGCACGAGCAAATATTTTATGGGATTTTGAGACCACTCACAGTTTTTTTCCCCTTACTAGAGTGAGATAATGACAGTGTTATTTAAAAAGGACTGTGATAAAAAGAAATGAAAAGCTAAATATAAAATAAAATATATAAAATAAAATATTGACACATTTTGCCATCATATGTGCCCCCCTAAAAATACAGTGGCCCCACCTCGGCCCCCCTGGTAATTGTGGTCTAGAACCGCCACTGGTTTCGAGGATCAGACTGCCTCCATGAATTTGCAAAGGCATGTGGTGCGAGGTCTCCCCAGTCGTTGACTTCTACCAGACTGTGAAAGCATGCTGCAACCCTTTCAACTGTGCTGAACATGACAAACACAGAAATGGACCAGTTGGCCAACTTCATTGGACATGATATAAGAATTCATCGCGAGTTCTGTAGACTCAAGACACTGCAAGATTAGCAAAATTCTAATGGCCCTGGAACAAGGAAGCTGAGTTTCAGGGCAAGAACCTGGATGAAATAGCAATAGAACCAGATGGTATATCATACTATGACTTTTTTGTGTTACCCATTTATTCCTTTTTCATTAATCACATTAACTGTAATTTTTATGACTTCCACAGAAAAAGTTCTAGACATTGATGAAGAAGACAGCATAGAAGAAGACATCTACTCAGCAAATGTTGATGGTGTTCACAGCTCCAGAGTAAAATATTTTTAAGATAACTGGAGAGACCTGAAACTTACTCAGCTGTCTCAGGTGGAAGAGACACTGTTTCTGATTATTGGACAAGGCTTGTGTATGTACAGTCCATGTTAACTCCTCAGATGTGAACTCTCAGTTGGTAGTTCACGTGGCACCATGATGTCAAGTTCTCCACCGCCTCCACATAGGCTGTCTCCACTTTCTTTGTCTGACATTAATATATAGCTCCCCGGAAGAAGACACCCTGGCAGTAATCAGAGGTCGAAGCGGTTGGAAAGCACATGAAGCAATTTATTACATCTTCCTCAAAAAGTGACTGCAACAAGTGTTTCAAGGCAGAGGCAGAAGCCCTTAAGAACAGAGATTGGCAGCATGTAAAATTATTTGTGTAAGTTATTTTTGCATAACAGCATAAAAGCGGAAGTTGCAGGCACATAAGTAATGTCCAGTAGTGCCTTGGTTAAAGCAGTTTTAAGGCAGTCTCTGAGGCAATGAAGGGGTTATCAGGGAAAAGTTTTCAGGGAAAAACAAAAGTTCAGCCGAGTCCCCGGCTCGAATGAGATGCTCAAAATTGAAGATTGTCACAGTTTTGTCCTACTGCAACGTTGTGAAAAAAATTAAGTTCTCTCTTGAAAAAAAAGTCCAACAATCCGGTTTCCCAGTGGCTCGCCATCCCCCTGGTTAGGGAGAAAAATACAGTCCCATTTCACAAAGTCCAGCTGAGTTTCAGCACAGCAACCCACGTCCATAAGTTCATAGACACTCCGGTCGCCTCCCTGCCCTGTTCTCTAAATATGTTTAAAGCTTGTTTAACCTCGTTTGTCTCACATCTGTTACTCTCAGTTGCTCTAATCTGCTAGTTGTGTTTGGTTTCTTTTTTCCTTATTTTTTTCCCGCGCTGGCGCGTGCGCCATCAACCCACTCCCTAGAAGAGGGCGGGACTAACGATCTCAACCTATGACATTTCCCGCTTTCGTGCATGGACCAATAACAATTAAGAAAAT
>JBBPCY010023542.1:0-14654 GCA_037974405.1 Brachyalestes nurse | reverse complement strand
ACCGGTTGACATCTATGTCCTCAAGACTTTTGTACCTGTTAGAGATGAATTATCTCTTTGACATCAAAGGTCATCTAAGATCAGCTCACGAGTTAAAAATGTATTGATTCTATTTCTGCATGCTGGCTTTTGTCTAGTATTTCAACATCAATTCTGAATAATGTCAACAAAAAATTACCTTTCAGTTATGACATTTTGGAGAGACCTGCAATTGATAATTGACACAATACCAGCAAGTGGTTTTCTTGGCCTGGTACATTTTTTAGTAGAAAGTTCCCAGAGTTGTGTGATGAGTGATTAACACATTAATTAATAAAATGAATGTAAATGCAAACAAACAAATAAACCAATCAATAAAAAATCACGTACTTGTGAATTGGATCTTCATTTTTGAACAAAGTTCCAGAACCTGAATAAAACAAAAAGAAGCTGAAATTAATAGGATGCAATAGGATATGACCTGTAAATAAGAAACTTAACATCAACTTTACATTCCCTTACATGTTTATGGACTGAAAAATACTGCTGAAATTTAGCATCACTCCTGGACAGTCGCGTGTTGAAGCGACTGAAGCAGTTCACGTGGTTCATTTCAAGAATTCAGAGTTCAGTTACAGTAAGTCATATATTTAAACATGATTTAAAAAAACATATATTCCTGAGGTACAACAACAATAATGTAACAGCAATCCAAACAATAACATTTCTTAGCTTTTTGACATTACTTTTTTTTATTGTATTAATATATATGTAAATATAAAAGAATACAATAAAATACAAGAATGTCAAAAGGCAAAGAAAATGTGAATTTTAAAAAATAGCTCTGAAGTAAAAGTTTACTAGTGGTGTACACTCAGTCCCCTATTTTCTATTCACTTGCGGTTAATTATCTTATACAGGTTGCCAGATCAAATCAGTTGAATAGTTGGATACTAACTCAACAGTACAAAGTTGTCTTGTACACCTACCCTTTTCTAATATTTTTCTATTTAATGCCTGAGATAAATCTGCACCTTTTTTCCAAAACATGTATGTTACGGGTCCCAGGACTGGGTACCTCAATAACAAAAAAAACCCTGCAATAAGCAGAAAGATACTGAAGCACGAGTACACGGTGCGTTGCCTTTCATCCCATGACGTCTCTGTTTATTAACTCAAACAGCATCCTGTTTTATACATTTCATATTTTTTGTAGCTTTCCATCAATACATGAACCATCACAGCAGTGCCTCTTCCCCCATAATGCAGTTAGACATTAACATTCAGTTAGCTATACATTTCTATGAACTTCGTACTATGGATGTGTGAGAACACTTTCAGTAGAAATACTGTAAATACATCTAATTTACTTCCATGTAATACATTTAGCATCACTTTCTGAACATCAGTACCATCAGTGTATGAGTCTTGTACCAAACTCATTCAATGGTATGTTTCAATACATTTTTTTTCCTACGTAATACATTAGATTTTCTAACATTTATACCACATTCAAATCGGATCTGCAGTAAGTGCACGACACTGGAATGTATGAAATGTAAGTAGGCCTGAACTCGTAACCTTTAACATAAAACACACACACGAGAACATGAAATAAACTAAACCTCATAGATGTATTTTACAACTCAATATCGCATTTAGTGTGCAGGAGCCAGCTGTAAACTTTTGATTGGGGAGTAAGTTTTACAGCCGCGAAATGGCGTTAGCTTAGCCAAACTTTACCGAGTGCCTTCTAATCTGTTTTTTCCTTACTTCTCTACTCATTACAACCACTAAAACCTTAGTGTGCTCATACCCAAAACTTATGTGGTGAAAATTTGTGATTTACTGACGCCTTACCCACCTGCAATAAGCAGAAAGATACTGAAGCACGAGTTCACGGTGCGTTGCCTTTCATCCCAAGACGTCTCTGAGGAACCGGCAGCCACGCCCCCTTTTCTCCTAGACGACTCTCACAGACACAACATTCCGCCCCTCGGGTAGTCGTGCCAGTGCATAGAATAAACTAAGGTTTCAAGTGCATCCTTGTACACAAAACATACAGATATTTATCTGAGTTCCAAATAATTACAACACCCCCTATCAGTTGCATGTGATCACCCCCCCTTTTCCCTAAAGGTGCGTCAAACATTCCCCAACAAACAAAACTGGCTCCTGACACTTACATGAAATGACAAATTTCAACAGAAACAACGACAAAACATCATCATACAGTGAAGGACTATATTCACTTTCCACTTTAAATATGTATGCGCAGCAGGTTGTGTGTGTGCAAATAGTGCTTCTCACCTAACCATGTATGAACTGGGTATCTGGTAGGGATGGGCATGGAATGATAGGTCCGTACTGGAATGACAGGGAGTATGGTGGAGGATACCAGCAGGGAGCATAGGGCACTTACAGTAGGACGTGACTGGTAAATTGGCTGTCCAAGAGATGAGTAAGTAAGCATTTGATCTGGCCTTCTCTCCCTTGTGGACCTCCTTAGTGGGACAGGGGAGGCAATGAGAGGGCTTTGCCTTGGTCCTTCTTGATTCATACATTCACCCAGCTGTTGCACACCACCAGGATGAATCAACCTTTGGGGTATCTGCCGAGAGTTTCCCTCAGACTCAGTTTGATACGCCATCTCTTGTCTATCCTCAATTTGTTGTTCGTTCTCTCCATGTGAATACTCTTCACAACAATTCCTTTCCTGCATTTCTGGTCCTATTGGTATGTGGTCCATCTTAAGTGAGGCTTGAGTTCTCCACCTTTCCTCCTCTTCATTCTGGGTTCCTCCCAACCCACCAAGCTCTCCATCCCCGCCTTGAGTCTTTTGAGCAAACATTCTCTGTGCTTGTCCATCTTGGATTCTTACCAGTTTCTCATTAGTCTGAACAACTGTTTTCTCTGGAACCACATGTGACTCCAGTCTTGTCATTTGCGTTTCACAGGACCTGTTTGGTCTTTCTGACATAGCTGTTGTTCTTGGCTCTGTCCATCTTGGTGGTACCCTCAGCCAGTAACCAGTTGTGTTTTCATCATCTGAGTCAGATGTTTCCCTACTCGTGGCCTGATCTCTTTCATCATGTTCTCTCACCTTCTTGTTACGTTGTGGTCACTTGACAGCAGTTTCTAGGGGATACTCCACTGGTAAATCGTTCACCAGCAGCAGCAGGTTTCGGTGAAGGGTTCGGGGTTTGGCTTTGTTGTCACCTTCTGGATAGACCACATATACTGGATTGTCTGAAACCTGTTCCTTTACCACATAGATTCTCTTCTCCCAATAGGAGCGCAGTTTCCCCGGTCCACCTTGTTCACCTAAATTCCTAACCAACACCCTATCTCCAGGTTTAAGGACCACTCCTCTCACCTTCTGATCATAGTAAGCCTTGCCCTTTGCACTAGACAACAGGCTGTTCTGGTTAGCAATACGGTATGCTTCTGTCATTCTTTTGCACCACTTTTCAGCATAACCCTTGTGTGTTACTAGATCCGTTTCCTCTGCAAAGGAGAACAGAAGATCTACTGGTAGGCGAGGATGTCGACCATACAGCAAAAAGTAAGGGGAATAACCAGCTGACTCATGTCGGGTGCAATTATATGCATGTACAATCTGCGCAAGATGATCTTTCCAGGCTTCCTTTTCCTTGTCCGTCAAGTGTTCGTAACATCTGTAGCAATGTACGATTGAACCGCTCAGCTGGATTACTTTGAGGATGATATGGGGATGTCCTGGAGTGACCAACACCAGTGAGCCGTCCCAGAGTACGGAAAATGTCATTCTCAAACTCATGTCCCTGGTCTCTAGCCAGGTGCAAGACCCTTTCTGTACCCACATGAACCATGTTATCATGAAGGTGCTCCAAAACAACAGACTGGTACTTCAAGGGCAAGACTAACTGTCTTCGTTCTGGGGTCCGTCGATACAGGACTCCGTCCTCCAGGTGCAACCTATCCCATTCATGGAGAAGTCTACGCACAGTTCCTTTCACTGATGTCACTTGTGAGTCTACCATTCATCTCTTTGATCTTTATAATCTCCCCGATGGTGGGATCTTCCCTTTGAGCATTAACCAACTCACTGTGACTTATTTCATGTACTGGTGGGTGAGGCTGTGGAATAGCATCGATAGAGGAAGCAAAGAGGGCAGCCGTCCAGGCCACTTCCCTTCTATGGGCCACTTGACTTCCCTCCCAGGCAGCGCTCACAACATCCTGGGACAATTCCTCTGTGCACATGGAAATGTAATGGCCAATGTCGAGAGGGAGGCGGGACAGAGTTTCCGCATCAACATTCACTCTCCCAGGTCTATACTTGATATTAAAATGGAAGTCTGACAATTCTCCTACTCAGCGGTGTCCTACTACGTTCAGTTTGGCCGTGCTCATGATATAGGTGGGTGGGTTATTATCAGTGTAAATGGTGAAGTGTGGAGCATAAAAGAGATCATCTCTAAATTTCTCACACACGGCCCACTTAGGAGCAAGGAACTCCAACTTGCCACTGTGTAAGTGGTAGTTTCGCTGTGCTGGAGTTAGAGTTCGTGACCCATAGCCAATGACTCGCAGCTTTCCGTCTTGTTGCTGGTAGAGCACTGCCCCGAGACCCTGTTCTGATGCGTCAGTGTGGAGAACAAATGGCATGTCAAAGTCCGGGTACGCTAACACTGGAGGATGGGTTAACAAATCCACCAGTCTCTCAAGAGTAACTTGATGTTCGGCTGTCCACTCAATCGGCTGGCGGGATGAGAGTTGTGGGCCTCTGGTTTTTCTCTGACGGGGAGGAGTTTCTTGTGCTACAGATTTCTCTTGGAGCAATGCATACAGTGGTTGAGCTACTTTAGAGAAATCCTGGATATAGCTCCGATAATAGCTAAGGAAGCCAAGAACCCTCCTCATATCACCTATCGTCTGTGGCGTCTTGGTCTTTAGTGCCAATACGACCTTCAAGTCTTTGGGATCGGCTCGAACTCCTTCGGCAGACACCAGACGCCCAACATAGTGAACTTCTCGTCTGAACATTTCACATTTCTCAGGGCGGAGCTTCACCCCATACCGTTTAAGTGCTTGGAGAATTTTGCGGAGCACCTCCACATGATTGTCAAATGATCGGGAGTAACACAACATATCATCCAAGTAGGGAATACAACACTCGTCTCTCAGAGAGTCCAACATCTCCTCCATACTTCTCTGGAATGCTGCGGGTGTGTTTGAAAGTCAGAACGGAATACGCACCCACTCATACAGACCCCATGGTGTGATGAAGGCTGTGAGATAACGTGAGCCTTCTGCTATGAAGCCCTGGTGGTATGCTTTACCCTTGTCGAGGATGCTGAACCAAGAGTATCCAGCAGGTCCCGTATTCGGGGCAGTAGGTGTCGGTCTGGTACAGTTTTCTTATTTAACAGCTGGTAATCTATGCATAGGCGCAAAGTGCCATCTTTCTTTCTCACACACCACCGGAGCAGCGTAGGAGGACTTTGTTTTAACTATCCATCCCTTCACAAGGAGGTCTTGAATATATTATTTGACCTCTTTCAACAATGGTTTTGGTATGGATGCATAGGCTCTCTGCACAGGAATGTCATCTGTCAAGTTTATCACCATTTGCAGACTAGTGTTGCATCCGATGTCATTTCCATCTATTGCAAAAGCCCTGGACTCCTCATATAGCATTCTCTTGGCAATTTCCTGTTGTTCCTTCTCCAGGTGACTAAGGTCCACAGGTGGGTGCCACAGTGATCAGTTTGGCTCCGCCAGGCGTAGCGTGTTCTCTTGCATAGTCGCAGGTGGTATCGGTTGGTTGGGGGTGTCCGCCTCCACAATCCTTTCAACATGCTGCAATGTGCCCAGGGCTGTCTTTCGGGGTAAAACCAGATCATGTTTGGATCAGCAGGATTCTGGATTTCCAGCAACCCGCAACCTACTTCCAGCTGCTCCAGTTGGACAACACCAGACGGCTAGGGAGTTCATATTGGGGGGGACCCTGCACTTCACCCAGCTGATTGTTCCAGATAGGATGGTCCTGTCATTCACCCCTGTTCGCAGGTGCCCCTGCGACGTACACGGCCTTGCCATCTGGATGAAGTTCACAATTGCTTCTGCTTTCTCACTAGGGATACAAATAGTATTATGAATTAGCTCAACCAAAGAGGACATCATTCGTTCAGGTTGTTCCCTGATTAGCTGCTCCAACACATTGAAACCAATTAACGGCTTTTCCAGAGTCACACTGCCGACAAGAAATGGAACATTGATGGAAAGATTGGGGTTCTCATTTCCTGGTAGATTATGCACTCTAGGGACCCATCCATCGAATGGGATAGGTTCTCCATTAACCGCATACACCGACAGCTCTTCTATCTCCTCAACGATTTCGGACATTGGTCGAATGTCAAGATCGGGGAGGTTTCTCTCTTTCCAAACACGGCTTACCATGCTGACCTGTGCACCTGTGTCCAGCAGTGCAGCAACTGCCAAGCCATTTAAATTGCACTTTATCACAGCCTTTTTCACAATTAGTTTGGCAACAGCCCCTTGTTTAGCGCACAGCACCTCACCCGACAACTGAGTAGAGGCTTTACTTTGTTTGTGGTCATCTTGAGTGCACGCTGCTCTGGAGGTAGGGGACTGAGAGGGTATTGTTTTGCTACTACTGTATCCTTTCATTTCCAGTCCTCTGGAGTATACAGTTTGAGGCTCTTTCCCAACTCCGATCACTGGTCGCCCCACTGCAGTGACCGGTTCAAGTTTCCCTGACTCTTTTGTTTTTTTAAACAGCCAATGGCCCTATGACCTTTTTCGCCACAAGAGAAACAATGGCTACAATCTCTCCGGTTCTGCTCCAAACATTTTGTACACCCATAAAGCTTCTCTTTTCGTGTTTTCATTTTTGTTTGATTGTGGTCTTCTGGTTGTAATGGCTGTGGGACACTTTGCTGTTGTTTCATTGCTTCAATCATACTAGTGAGCTGATCTACTTTAAGCGCAAGCTCTTTAACTGGGTCTGTCTTTACTCTGGCTGCTGGGCTTGCTTGCTTACTGCCATGGTCTTGGGCTGTACTAAGCTCAAACTGTGCACTATGTGCACTTGTTACAGTGTGAGGGCGAGGTGGTCCTATCCTCTTCTGTCGCTCACTTTCTTCGCTAGTGATCCTCATTACATGACGCAGTATTGTTTCATTGCTTACATCACTATTTGCCAGAAGAGGCTTCAGCTCTCGCCGTATCTCACTATACTTATGCCCTAGCCCCTGAGAGACATTGTGTAAGAACACATCTTGAACAGTGGCGGTGCTGTACTTTATCCCTGTGTCTGACAATTTGGATGTGAATAACACACGCTGTTTCAGTCCTATTACACGGTAGAGGAACTGTTGTGGCGTTTCATTCTCATCCTGTCTTGCACACATTAACTCTTGGAATAGCTCTGTGCTGTTTTTCTCTCTTAGGTGCGCTTGAAGGAACCCCTTGCAGGCTTAATGATCCAAAGCACCCCTCTAACTATTTCAGAATCATGAAAGCCCCCTTTAGTCCCCTCCTCGATCTGTCTGCAGACATGGTTGTAGTTTATGTCTGATGAATGGTCACCAATCTGACCACCTTGTACTTTAAACTCCCTCCTCTGAAGGTAGGAAAGATCTCTTAAAGTGATCATTTCTTCACGACTGGGCTTGCTCCAAGACTGAGATAGTGAATTGTTATGCAAAGCCTGACTGGGGTCCTTACTGACCCGGGTTGGTAACGGAAATGGTGTCTCTGGTGCCTGTGCTGAGGGTAACCTAATGCTTTGCCTCAGTTTCTTGCCCAGCTCCTCAAAACTCATAAGCATTGCCAATAACTCTGTGTTTGTAATAACTGATTCTGTGTTGGCTAGCCATGGGGTCACAGAATTATTTGTGACCACACTGTTACCTCTATTATCCATTACAGGACTGCCTGAGACTGTAGGGCTAACTACATCCACAGGTGGAGGTATCTGACTATTGGCTTCATCTGTGGGAGTCTCAGCATTAGTTTGGGATGGTGTAATGACATAACCATGTGGGTTGTGAGATGTATGAGTGGCCTGAGTAATTGTCAGTGTGTGGAATGATCCTGCAGTATCCCCATCATCTGACACACATAATGCATCTTGGGTGTTGACAATAGTGTCAATGGTATCTTTTAGCATCAACAATCCAACCATTCCATCATCCTCTAACTCTAAGTAAACGCTTACTGTACATGAATGAATTGATGTAGTTGAAACAGCTCTCTTGATCTCCCTCCGTGAGCTCAGCCTTCTCCCGGTCAGACACAGGACCCACACTGTTGGCAATCTGAAAGAGTTCCTCAGCTGACAAGGTGAGAAGGCTCTTCCTGATGTCCAGGCTCTTCCTCCCTTCCTCTGACATGGCGTTGGTTCCTCCCTTTTCCTCACGATAGGTCATCCAGCTCACCGACAGCTCTGCTCCAGCTCACGGCTCCCCTCTCGTATCCGTCTCGGCCTTGGTTCCAGATGTCATGAAAAGGATCAGCTTCCACCTGTAGGTGGCGCCGATCCCGGACGAGCCCCCAGATTTGTTACGGGTCCCAGGACTGGGTACCTCAATAACAAAAAAAAACCCTGCAATAAGCAGAAAGATACTGAAGCACGAGTACACGGTGCGTTGCCTTTCATCCCAAGACGTCTCTGTGGAACCGGCAGCCACGCCCCCTTTTCCCCTCTTTTCCCCCAGACGACTCTCGCAGACACAACGTTCCACCCCTCGGGTAGTGCTGTGCCAGTGCATAGAATAAACTACGATTTCAAGTGCATCCTTGTACACAAAACATACAGATATTTATCTGAGTTCCAAATAATTATAAGACCCCCTATCTGTTGCATGTGATCATCCCCCCTTTTCCCTAAAGGTGCGTCACATGTACATATATTTTTATGTTTGTGTATGGGAACATGAGAGATATATAATCTCATTCAGACATTTGTTTGCTGTAAAATGACAGGATGCCAAGAATTGTACGGGCTGACATTGATCAAGTCGATAAATTACTTTTGACAAGATTAATAATTGCAATGTAAAAAGGCAAATGTAACACACAGTAATACTATAAAATGTCATAATTGATAATACATTAACTAAGGGCGTGAGTACGAGTGTGTGTGTGTGTGTGTGTGTGTGTGTGTGTGTGTGTGTTCCTCACCCTTATGACTGAACAGTTCTGTCAGCAGCGCGTTAGCTGAAGTGACTACAGCGGAGCTCTCTGGTGGGAGCTGGTTGAGGAGCTGAGCGATAGCGCTGATCCGCCTGTGTTCCAACACACACAGCCACTCGGCGGACCCCAGAGTGGGCAAGTCACCTGGCAGCGAGACTGTCCCCACGACCTGACAAACACAGATTTAATTGACCAAATCCGCCCTTTCTCTAAAAGAACTGTTCACCAAATTAAAAGGGACACATCAGTAAAAGCACAGTTACACTGCAAAAATCTTTCTGTTTTGTCTTCTGAACTTGTATGAGGAAGTTTAATTCATTATTCTATTAGATAAGATACAGGAACATTTCCATGCTGTGGCCACTTCTGCTTTCAGATAAGGCTGGTGCCATCTGCACTCAGTTCCTAACACTAGGTGCCATTGTCCTGTTAAAGATGCAAAATGTGACAGTGTGGTTGCTATGAACCCAGTATTTGGAGAATCTCAAACATTGGATTTATGGGCAATAAAAATCTTTCATATCATGATTTTTTTTATGCGCAGGCGCGAGCCTGCTGCAGCATGTCGCGACTGTTCCGTGTCTTGTCTGCATATTTTAGTGTTTTATTTTTTCACCCAACTTTCAACAGCCAGCTCAGTTTATTTAGTATTAGTAAACTGTGCCCTCTCTAATCATGCGGGTAGAAAGAGTTGTTTCAACCTTTTTTTGTTTACGAGTCTTTGTTTTAGCTGGCACACTGCTAATGCTAACGCGGCTAGCGGCAGCGACCCGGTCTTTGTCTACACGCGCGACCAGCTGATCTTGCTGAGGTCGCCGGCTCCGGAGCACAGCATGGTCCTCTCGAACATCCACGCGGAGTTACGGAGGAGAAAGACCAAGAGAGGATGCCGTGGTGGAGCGGAGGTGTGTGGGAAAAGAGCAGCGAGGAATGGGAAATAGCCTGGTGAGCAAAGGAGGAGATACAATCAATCTGTTCTTATGGGCGACGTGAGGTCACTGGACAACAAAATGGAAGAGCTTACGGCACGGGCCAGACACAACAGAGAATTTCTTGAGTGTAGTTTGATGTGCTTTACTGAAACATGGCTGCATGAGTATATTCCTGACTCTGCTGTGGACGTTGCTGTCATTTTGCGTGCTCAGAACTTGGGGTGAGAGTGGAAAGAGCAAGGGGGGCGAAGTTGCTCATTTTGTGAATGAGAGATGGTGCAACCCGAGTCACATTGTGATCAAGGATCGCGTCTGCAGGCCGGACTACGTCCGTACTATCTGCCCAGAGAGTTCTCACATGTGATCACCATTGTTGTTTACATTCCTCCATCGCCCAATCCGATGACGGCGAGTGATGTCATTCACTCCGCGACCGCTAGACGGCAGACAATTCACCCAAGTGCTTTTGTCTTAGTAACTGGTGATTAACTTGTTAATGTCTCCCTTAACAAGATGCTGTGCTCTTCACACAGTTTGTAGACTGCCCTACCAGAGAAAACAAGACACTGTATTTGCTGTATGCTAACGTCAAAGATGTTTATAGGACGTTAATAACCTCACAGACTGTGTCACTGACTACATCAACTTCTATGTGGATAACACTGTACCAGTGAAATCCATACACTGCTTCCCCAACAACAAGCCATGGGTCACCAAGGACATTAAAGCCCTCCTGAATGAGGAGAAGAAAGCATTCATGTCAGGCGATAAGGGGCCAGTCAAGGAAGTACAGAGGCGCTTTTCAGTGAAGGTTAAAGGAGGGAAAGGACATACAGGAGAAAACTGGAACAAGAGCTGCAGCAGAATAACAGCAGATACGTGTGGAGAGGCATGAAGAACATTACTGGCTTCAAAACAAGCAGCCTTGGGACCGATGTGATGTGGAGAGGGCCAATCAGTTTAATCTGTTCTTCAATAGATTTGACAGCAGGTCTTCTTCCAGCATCTCCAGCTCCAGCACAGCCCATATTGCACCCAGTGCACCTGCTCCCTCCATCACTGTCATGACAAACTGCAGCTCTCTGTCCTTCTTCTCTCCTACTCCCTCTCCCACCATTGTACCAACCAGAGTCTCCACCTCTTCTCTCCCTGCCACTGCTAACCCTGGACCAAGTGAGGAGAGAACTTCGCAGACTCCATCCTGCTAAAGCACCAGGCCCAGATGGATTAAGCACACTGGTACTCAAGCTGTGCGCCTCTCAGCTATGTACAGTACTGCTGAGGATCTTCAACCTGAGCCTCAGTACCAAGAAAGTACCTGTGCTGTGGAAAACATCATGTCTGGTTCCTGCTCCAAAGAAGGTGAGACCCAATGCCCCTTTGGACTACAGACCAGTAGCACTCACCTCACACAGCATGAAGGTTTTCGAAAGATTGGTCCTGGACACTCTCTGCTCCCTGGTGAGGCGCAAGATGCCCTCCAGTTCGCCTACCAGGCCAAGATTGGAGTGGACGATGTCATCATCTACCTGCTACACCGGGCCGACAGCCATCTTGACAAGCCAAGCGCATCCCTGAGGATCACATTCTTCGACTTCTCCAGTGCCGTCAACACAATTCAGCCAGCACAGCTGGGGAGCAAACTGCCTGGCTGTGGACAGTTTTGTGGACTGGTGTGAGATGAATCAACTGCAACTCAACATCCAAAAGACAAAAGAACTGGTGGTGGACTTGCGAAGAACACGGTCTCCTGTCACTCCCCTGTCCATGGATGCGGAGATTGTTCAGGACTACAAATATCTGGGTGTAAACATTGACAGTACGGTGGACTGGTCTATAAACTCTCTGGCCACTTACAAGAGGGGTCAAATAGGCTGTACTTCCTACGTAGACTCCAGTCTTTTAAAGTCTGTAACACCATGTTGCGGATGTTCTATGAGTTTGTTGTGGCCAGTGCAGTTTCCTATGCTGTGGTCTGCTGGGGTGGTAGCATGAAAGTGGCAGACAGGAACAGACTTAAACACCTCCACACTCAGTCACACACCAACACAATAATCTATGCAATAGCCTGCTGCTACTTTCTGTTTATTTATTTATTACGGGTTTAAAATTGTGTGCAAGACTATGTGCATTATTTCTGCTGTGATGTGCAACAGTCTAGGTGCAATACTATGCAATGTTCTTACCAGGTAGCAAATATTATGGGCAATATCATATGCTGTCCTCTATGTGGCGCTAAATCCCTTAATTACTGTAACATCTTATGTGCAATATTTTCACTTCTGTTTATATTATGGTTGTTTTCTTTCCACTGATTTTTATTTTTTATTCAGATTTAACTTTATTTTGATTTTTTATTCTATTTAGACTTATTTTATTATTGTATTTTTATTTTGCATTATTCTGGTGTCTCTCTGTGTCTGTGTGATATGGCAGTCACCACATAAACAATTTCCTCTGGGATAAATAAAGTTTTCTGATTCTGATTCTGAACATAATCATTTATTATATGTAACACACATAATAGTATTAGTATTACAATAAAACATATAGCCCTAAAAATCTAAATATATAAAGAAAATATGAAGTTTAGCATTTACCCCATAACAATCATGTTGTTCCATATTTAGTTCTGTAAAGTATAAATATCAGCATTAACTTAACCCTCTTTAACAGTGCAGTAGTCATTTACATTAATATTTACATTTTGTGTTGTATCCTTCAACTTTGGAATTCTGAAATAATGAGAACATTCTGAAAACAAATTAACTTTATGAAAAAAAGTTACATTTCATGTTTATAATTACTGGGACAGTACAAAAGTTTTTTTCTACCATTGGCTTATGGTTACAGATGTATCAGAAAACTAGAGACTGCGGTTGTTATTTTCCATGAATAAAAAGGAAAGTAGACAAACAACACAGTCCCACTTTAAACTTTCATTATTACATGTAACAACTATGTAATTACACATCAACAATACATCTAGCAAAAGTCTTATTATTGGCAATGTATTCATGTTTAGAGATGGATTACAGCAGTGCAGAATATGGAAATGTGTGTTTATCAACATTAGTTTTACTGTAATGTGCAAGTCAACAGTTTTCCATTACAGAATTATGCATGTATGACGGGATGAAAAGCTTTTTTTACTTTTTGGTCAGAAGTGTCCAACTACTTAATCAGAGTACTTGCATCTGGACCAGAATTCCCCCCTTTCCTTTCAGCAGTTCAATCTGTTATGTGTAATTACATAATAGAAAACATGCTATCTTAACTGTGAAATTACACTTTACAGTAAAAACTGTGTGGATACACACGTGTATTTATATATTCTGCAGTACTGTAATTCATTTATAACAATGAATGCAGCACTAGCAGATACATTGTTATTACATGTATTGTTAATGTGTAATTACTATCTAGTACAAATGAAGTGGGATAGATGCCTTTCACAAAAGTCAGTAAAATAATGTTGTGCCACACAGAAAACAAATAGCATAAAAACATGTTTAACTGGGTTTACTGTAACATCTGGGTTTACTGTATTATCCAATATGCATGATAATATCCACAGGTGTTTCTGTCCACCACTTTCACCTTTCAGACAATGAAACAACATTTTCATAAACCTGATCTGGACTGACAGGCGGGTCTGGGTTTCCTCCTGTGGTTTGGACCTCACGTATGAGGGAGGTGGGACTGAGAGCAGGCTGAAAACCACAAAACCGCTTCCTTAACTCCTGCCTTACCTGGAAATAGACGTCGTCAAACAGCGTCATCAAACAGCCCAAAACAAACTAGCCACACTGCCCGCCATAATTATGGGCACCTCTGGTTAAGATGTGTTAAAAGCCTTAAAATAAATTCAATATTTATTGCAGAAGCATACTCTAACACTGAAAATTGTAGAAAACTGTAACCTTCAACTCAAGTGAATTTTAAGGAGAAAAAAGCAATAATTATAAGAAATAATTATTTTTCATACAATCACCTGTTCCACAATTATTGGCACCCCTAACAATTCCTAGGAAGTAATGTTTCTGCCCATATCTACCATCAGAGGAATCATTCAAATGTTTAAAACAACTGGAACAGTGGTAAACAAGCCTCGATGAAGACACAAGGTTATTTTGCCTCCACGCACAGTGAGGAGGATAGTAAGAGAAATAAAAAGTTCTCAAAAGCTCACTGTTAAAGAACAAATGGTAGCATCTACAGGCTATCTACATGCCAACAAGCTGTTTGGGAGGAATGCACGAAAAAAACTTTTCTCACTCACAAGCTTAAACATAAACGTCTGGAGTTCGCTAAGCAGTATTGGGGCTTCAACTGGGACCATGTGCTTTGGTCAGATGAGACCAAGATAGAGTAGGTCTGGTGGAACACAAATACTGAGTATGCAGAAAAGCACCTCATGCCCACTGTGAAGAATGGGGGAGGATCGGTGATGCTGTGGGAATGTTTCTCTTCCAGAGGCCCTGGGAACCTTGTTAGGGTGCATGGCATCATGAATGCTTTGAAATACCAGGACATTTT
>JBBPCY010023522.1:0-14655 GCA_037974405.1 Brachyalestes nurse | reverse complement strand
TGTTTAAAATAGAAAGTGCAATAAAAATGTTTTACCTAAAATAATAATTGTGATTAATAATCGTGATTTCAATATTGCTAAAAATAACTGTGATTATCATTTTGGCCATAATCGTGCAGCCTTAATGCCAGGATCCAAGGTTCCCCAGCACAACATTTCTCAGAGCATCACACTGCCTCCTTGGGCCTGCCTTCTTCACATAATACCTCCTGGTATCATCTCTCCCCCAGGTCAGCAGCGCACCCACACCACACCCATCCACACGATGTAAAAGAAAAAATGATTCATCAGGTACGGCCACTTTCTTCCACTGCTCTATGGTCCAGTTCTGATTCTTATCTCCATTGTAGGTGCTTTTTGATGGTGTCGGCATACGCACCATGACCTCTCCACGGCTACACGTCTCCATATCTTCCGTGGAATCAAACAGCCTTCACCCCCCGTGTGCATTAGTGAGCCTGAGGTACAAATGTCTTTCCTTGTAGAACCTTTAGTAGGTTCTAACCACTGCATACTGGGAACACAAGACCTGCCGCATCACCATTCTGTCAAGCCATCACAGTTCAGCCCTTGTTAAATTATCTCAGATCTTTAGGCTTGCCCATTTTTCCTGTTCCCAACATTCAACTTTAAGAATGACTATTCCCTTGCTTAATTTATCTCACCCCTTGAGAGCTTTCATCAATGTTATTCACTTCACCCGTGAGTGGTTTTTATGTTCTGCCTGCACTTATCAAACATATTTTCTACCATACACATTACTTCTACAAACTTGTTATCCATATTATTAATAATAGTGAGCAGTATTAAAATTAAACATGTAAAATTAAACAACTGAAAAGTAAAAGCAAGAAAATTCAGATTTCAAACCCAGACTCTAGTCTCTAGTGTTTTAACACTGAAATGTGGTAATCACATAAATGTGTATGTGTATATTTCCTTCTTTAACAAGCAACTTTCATATAAACTGCTGGAATACTTTTCTAAAGCAAAATCTCAGATTTGATGAAATCAGCCTGCCTTGTTTTCACAGGCGAAACTATGCAAGGGTTGTGGTTTAGCTCAGCGAACACAGCTCAGATTACAACTGAACATGTTTAACACACACACACACACACACACACACGTGTACGACTTAGAAATAATGGATTCATTAAGTTTAGAGTGACGATGTTGCTTTGCTCTGGGCCTGTGTTTTTGTTTTCGCCATGACAACGGAACAAGGGCTCAAGGCTTGCAGGCTCTTGTACAGAACATAGACAGCGCACAGACCCATACTCACACACACACACACACACACACACACACACACACACACACACACACACACACATCTTGAACTCATCTATGGTATATTACAGGTTGACACATTTTACGTTTCATCATTTCTTGCCCCCACCTCTTTTTTTTTACCCCTTTCTTCTACCCTCCCTCTGACAAAATTCTTCCCTCTGCTTCACTGGTCCCCCTTCTCTCTTTTCCTTCCCACCGGCTGTCCCCCAGGCATTTGCTTCCCTTCCTCTCCCCCTCCCTCTATCTCTCTCTCTCTCTCTCTCTCTGCCTCTTCGCCCTGTCTCCCCCCCCCTTCCCTCTCTGTAACTGCATTCCTCCCTCCTCTTCACCCCCACCCCCGACTCAGTCAGGTTTTTAGGGGAATATACAGTGTTGCTGAAGTCCAGCTGTGTTGCAGGGGTCTGCTTTCCTCTCTGATCCAGTTTTAAACTCCTTCCAGCGTGACACACTCATAAATTACACCAGCGTTGTTTAAGCCTGGCTTGTATTCACACACACACAAACCGCCACGCACCTTCTATCCCCATCCATCCGTCAGAGAGGATGACGATAGTTGGAGGAGTTTTCTTTGGACACCAAGTGTTGTAAAAGCTCAGTGTTAGAATAGCACGATGGTGATTTAGCACAACAGCAACCGCTAAAGGCTGCGATAAAGTCTTTCGGCACACCACTAACAGCATTCCCTGTGGCACCATTTCTCTGTCCAACACACACACGCACACATACACACACAAAACACAACACACACATACACAAGACTGAGACATCTGCACAGGTTTTAAAGGCTATAGAGAGTAGTACTACAGGGAACATCTTGCTAAAAATGTTTATAGTCAGAGATTTACTAGAGTGGTCCCATCCCATATGCAAATACAGTAAATAGGCATGCTGTGTGTGTTACAGCTCTGCTAAAACTGTGATGAATCACTGAATCAAATATTATTTTGTCATAATTTAGCACTGACACAGTGAATTGGGGGCCAATGCTGATATCCAAAATTTGTATGTACCTTTATGCCGATGATGACACTGATTTTATAACTTATCTGCCAACAATTCAGATACAGTAGCCAGGAGCACCTTCATGCAATGAAAAAACATGTTGTTGTGTTGTGGTAAAAAAAATGCCTGTAAACCCTAAATATACCCCCAAATATGCTCCCAAAACACTTTAATTTCATTTTAAACTCGGTTTAATACATTACCCTTAATGAAAATGTAAAGGTAAACCCGTATTCGTACTGTAGAGTTTACACTGAACTCCACAGTGCTAGAATGTAAATACAGATATAACTCCTGTATAGACTGTACTGTAATTAATGTACGGGCGTTTCTTTGGTATAAGCAGGTAAATACAGTAATAAATTAATGTAAATTTTAGTAATAAAAATACAGTAAAATGTACAGGTAATCACCAATAATTTTTACAGTTCAATAATTTACTGTTCGCCGGACGGCACGTCTTATTCAGGCGCTTCAGGAGGAGTCATATTATAGTGACCTACCGGTTAAAGCAGACACTGGACAGCAACTGAACTCAACAGCCGATTTTTATTTAATTACAGTAATAAAAACAGAGGCCTTTAAGAAGAACAAAATGAAAAACAAGAGAAACACTCAAGACGCTGCACTGGGGAAATTCTGGTCTGCAGCTGCCACAGGTGCATTGCAGCAGCCAATCAGCAGCAAGGAGAAATAAATAACGTTCTCGGATTGGCTACTTTCAAACCTCCAGCCTCTGAGTACAGCAGTGTTTAACTATCCCAAGACACACTTTCTTTGTGTTCTCTCATTTATACAGTTATATTTTATATGGAAATGTAGCTGAATTGACGTTAATATTTGCAGTTTCCACGTTATTGTGGGGATTTCTGCTTACAATTATCAGTTAGTTTCTCAGAAAAAATATGTGTTACACTGATTCCGCGACTTCTGATCGGCGTAAAAGCAGAGGGTTACTGTATTATCACTCATGCCTATATTTTCAGTTTTGTTTATGCATATTTTTTTAATCTGTGTGCTATACCATACAATAGTTCAATCATTGATGAGGATGTTGTACAGATTTATTGCCTATAGATAGTAGTAGCTACAAAAACCTTTGGGCCTCTTCTATCTTCTTTGTAATTAACATTTAACACTAAATTCATATCTTATGTGGGTTTTTTTTTAGAATTTTCAAAAACAAAATATTGAGAATGTGTTTAGTTAAACATGGGATCAGTTATTACTGTTAAGTAAATATAGTTTTCCTTCTTTTCTTTTTTGTTAGCATCACCTGAAATCCTGATTTTGCCTCATTTTATAGATGCAGGAAAGAGTCGTACCATGAGGGAAGTGATGTGTGGTTACAGAGGGAACACACTGTATTTTTTTTAATAGAAGCATTAGTATTGCCTTTATTAAATGATCATTTTTAAATAGTTGTTACAGCAATAAAAATTCAGCACTGACTCTTAGCTGAAGCACAGTTTAGAGCAGTTCAGTGCAGTAAAAATAGCAAACAAGCTCTGATGTAAAAGAGTGATATACTGTTAATACGTGTTAAGCCAGCTTTAGTGTTACATTTAGTGTACATATATATATTTTCTATTTTCTATTCTATTTTCTTTTATTTTATTTTATTCAGTATTTCCTTTATAATTCATTGACGCCGCAAGGACTGCACCTAATTTCGTTGTACGTGTTACAATGACAATAAAGATATTCTGATTCTGATGTGTAAATTTTCACAAGTGGTCACTCTCCTGACCACTAGTGGAGATCAAGATTCATGTGTCATATTCAGTGAGCATTTCCTGTTTCTAGCATTATATAAGGACAGGCTTTTGATACTGAACTTTTGCCTTTTGTATTTTGACTGTGTTTGCACTTTGACACATGCCTCTTGCCTTGCCTCTCACACTCTTGGTTTTGGTTTTTTACTTTTGCCGTGCCTCTGCTGGATTCGTTTTTTGCCTTGCCTCCATGTTGATTTCAGCCATTGCCTGACCCTGTGTTGTTTATGTACTTTAATCTCGATTCCCATTTTTTACATCTGTTCACCAAGTCTTGACTTCGAACTGTTTGTGATTCTGAGATTGATTGAAACTAGTAAACTTTTAACTGCCGTCCGAGTCCTCTCCTTGTCCATCCTTATAATACAATACTTGCCTTTTGTTTTAAATTGTTTTTGTGTTTTTTGGCTTGTGAATTGACCTGAGATTTCACTTCTTCTGATGCCAATGGGAACAGGAATTAATATTCTGAATCTTGCAGCAAAATACCATTGCTTTTAAAACAATGAAAACATCAATATTTATTAATGAATTTGTCCCAGTTTAATGATTTTAAATTAATGATTTAATGCAAAATTGCTTATTGTCCAGGCCCTAGTTTTTAGATAGTGTTATGTATGTATTAATCATGTTACTTTACTAGTGACCCCAAAAAGTAATCATACCCCTCACCACTAACAATGACAAATGCTGATTGTGATGCATCGTGATAAATATTGTGCATTTTGAGAGCTAGCTGGCAATACTTGCCCCTTATGCATGTGATAGAGAGTGTGTAGCATTCGCTGCCAACCTACTCAACTCTGAAGGGTTTTAATCCCCACAGGGGGACTCTAAGCCCAACTATAGCCATTTACATACATCTACATATTTCTCATCTCGCTAGTCCATGTTACTCTTTTATCGGAGACGGCAAAATGGTGATTAGCCAACTCTATTTTAGTACTCCGTTCTTCTGTCCTATCCCACCTCATCCCTAAGCTTCCCCCACCAACATAAAACTTGCATACAACAGGCTGAAAGGATGAGGGATATACAGACATTTCTAGTATAAAGCTGAAATCTGGCAGTAGTAATGCATGCGCAAATGAATAAAGGAACACACACTGACTGTCAGAATTAATGACTGAATTAATGAAATAAATGCTTTTATGGAGAGACAACGGGAAGTATGAAAAGATAGGTATATGGATGAATGTATGGATGATTAACCCTTTAGTTTAGCTCTGAGGCAAACTATTTCTATAATTAGCTCTTCTCCATTAATCACATTTTCAAGAATGCCAAATTCATTTTGAAGAATAAATTCAGACGTGTACATTTTTTGTGTTACTTTTCAGTTTGAAAATACATGAAGATACTTCACACTTCAGCTGCGTTTTATTGGGAATCTGAATTTTAGTAGGCAATGTGAACTGTGTTCTGAATGTGTGTGTGTGTGTGTTGGTGTCTGAAACTATTACAGTACATCCAACAATAAAGTCAGCATTGGAGCTCTCTTTATATAGTGATGTGGTAGCACAAAGAAAAGCTCCTATTCCAAATGCTAATCCACTTTACTATGACCAACATGGATGTACAGTATTTCAACTGCTTAGTATTAAAGAGGAACAAAGACAAATACTTTGAAGACAGAATGTAAAATATACTTAAGGGAAACAAAAGAATGATATAAGCTGTTTTTTGGCCTCTAGCTTTAACCATCACATGCAAAGTATATTACCCACACATGATGTGAACCCACATGTTCAAGTCCATAAAGGGTGAACTCTCAAACTGTGGTTTGAAGCTTTGAAGGCTGGAAATGTATTTATGTCATTACATAATTAATGCATATCTACAATTGATTAACATTCTGTATCGACAGGTTTGAGTCTGTGATTCTGACTTTATTACTAAAAAAATTGGCATGAAGATGTAAAGAACCCCCCCCACACACACACACAAAATAAGACCATGCATAACTTTGTCTGAGACAAATTATTATAAATATATTCCATCTTCATGATGAATCAAAAGTTTTCTACTTGGGTCAATTATGTTCATTTCAGTTTTATTTGTACAACTGTTTCTCAAACAGAGATCATTTCAAAGCCTCTTTTCAGGGATGCAGGTGCAGCCCTCTAATGAGTGTCATCGAGGGAGCCAGTGTCAGGGAAGACTCTCATGGAGGAGAGCCCCTGAGAGGAATACGCAGGAAGACTCTGAACGAAAAACTCTAAGAACAAAAAAAAGACCTCTCAAAGTTTACAGTTCTGCAGGATAAAGTGGGATTTTACCAACTTCCTAAACTACTCAGCTTGTGGTTTATGACAGCAGTGATAAGCATCCGTCTGCAAGTGCGGCCAAATGTAACAGCTGGGAGATGCTGACTGGCTGACTGACTTGTTTGTCAGCAAAGAAGTTTGACAGTTTTGGTTAATCGGGACCCTCGGCTGCGCAGAAAAAGAGTGGAATTTCAGGGTTCTGTAAAAGCTGGAAAGTACACAGCAAAACTGTTGCAAGAGGCTGCTATAGCATGTGAATGTTAAAAACAAGGACATTTTAGCATTTATGCCTTGTGAGTATGTGTGTGTGTGTGTGTGTGTTATTCCATAGAAAAGAGTTTGGAACAAAACTGATTTGTGATTCATTGTTTTAATTTTTTGTTGTGTGTGTGTTTAGCTGTGAGTGGGATCCATATCCCCCAGTATGATGAAAACATGAAGATGTTTGTGGTTGTGGGTGGGGGAGAGAGAAAGAGCCCCCTTTACTGCTTTTTTTTAGAAATGCTAAATAAGGCCAGGGCTGATGCAGTCTGCATGTTTGGTTGCTGATATGAAGATCGGAGCTGGGTTAGGCGGAGCCCATCATCATTTATACACACTCACACATACACTACTATATGTGTGTATCACATAACACTGGACATTTGACCTCTTGTGTTCTCTCTGCAGCAGTTTACTGTGTCCTGTGCTATTAATGTACAGGCACTACCCTTCCCCTCAACCCATCCCACACACACACACACACACACACGCGCGCGCGCACATGCACACAGACGTCCCTCACAGCTAAACACTGCCACTGTACATGTCTTGTCACCAGCAAAACATGTAGCCAAAGGTAGAACAACATTCGCAGTGACATGACAATAATCATTTGTGGCACTGCTGTCAGTTTGGTGCTTGTGGTCAAATTTATCACGTCACAGTCTCTAATCTGACCCACAGCCAGCATGAAAAATCATCTTTAGAGAAAAAAATGTCCCACAGCTGAGAAAATGGAGCTGGATAATAATAAGGCTGTTCCCTCCATATCCACCAATTAATCACGGTGCTTTTGGTGCACCTAAGATTCTGAAAGGTCGACTAAACGCATTTATTTATTCTTTAGGAACATCCTCCTGTGTAATGTTGGAACATGTAAACAGAACAAGAAGAAGGTGGACAAGAACTGTTTTTTTTTGTTTTTTTGTTTTTTTGCATGCAGTATATCATCGCTCTCAGGGTGGAAAATCTGAAGTCAATCCTACACTCAAGTAATACTTTGCAGGATTTATATTGTAAGTATTACTGAAACATACTTTTTACTTTTTTATTTAAATTACTTGCTGGAAAGGGTTAAGACAAAGTGGACAGAGATCAGCTCATGTCAAGGATTAATGTTACTTTAAGGGTCAATATTTTATATTTTATTTTCACTTTCCCTGGCCCATTCATAAGATTTACATGGGTTAATTCACCAAAATAGTCATAGTTCATTTCTAACTGACCTTTTTCTAACATCTCCATATGCCTTGCAATTAAACAGGCTGTTTTTGTTGCTGTGTCTTTGAGGCCTTAACCCCACATAGTCATGTATTTTACACAAGCGCACACAAGTATTTTTCTTTGTGTTTTGGAAACCTTTTCGAAAACTTCTATGCAGGGTAAAGATTTTTAGACGCCTGTTTTCAATGTGGACAGGAATAAAGAGCTTATGGCTTGTAACTTTAGAGTGTGTGACGTTACATCCTTTGTTTGACATCAGAGGTTTTACACAAATATACATAAATATACACAAATATCTGCCATATCCAGCACTCCCTCAGGCTGCGTCCGAACAGCTGTATGAAGCTTCCTTTCTGATCAGCTGGCCCTGATTTCGCCTGATCTGTAGCCCATGGCTGCGCTAAATATATTAGTAGAGTTGACAAGCATGTATATCCACTTGACCAGATCAGCCAAAATCAGGCAAAAGTTTAATTCAGCTATTTGAGCACAACCACAGACCCTTCTGCCGGTTTGGCCAACATGGCTTTACAGTCACAGTTACACTGCTGCCTGCTGGTTTGACACCCTCTTGACTGCAGTGTATTTGCGTTTTATTGTGAGGATTTTTTAAAACAGTACTTGTGTGGATGGGATTTTTTAAAGAATGGAGGTAGGAAAACCTTAGTTCTAATGTGGACTAAGATATGTTCTGACTGGCTTCTCTGAACATCGGCTTGTTAAAAAACACTCTGGGATGGAACACTTCTAATAAAAAGTTTGAATGGACAAAATTCAAGTGCTAAATTGTTGGATACATGTAAATGTGACATCTTGAAGACAATTTCAAGACAAGCTGTTTTTATCTGCATGGCTTCCATACTGCTTTCTGGACTGTAAGGGCTGGTTAGTGAATGGTATGTTTTAAACCATTCACAGTGTTTGCGCACTTTATCAAACACATTTATTTCAAAAGCATGGGGGAATTTATGTTTTCCATGATGCAAGCTGTGTAATGTAAAATGCATGTGCTGATTTAAAACTGTATTGGTTAGAAATCTGAATACTGAATACTGAATAATTAAAAATTGCATGGCACCACAGAAGAACCACTTCTGCTTCTCTTAAGACACTTTAGCGGATGGTTCTTTTTTCGGTAAATAGATGCCTGCCAAGACCCTACTTTCTACAAAGCTCTTGGAACAACTCTTAAATTGGTGTAAAACCTTTCAGTTTTGGTGCAGATTCTTTAAATTGGTTATCCCATGGAGTCACTCAAAAAAAACCCTTTGCACCTTCATTTTTGAGTTTATCTAACTTTCACAAGGATATGTATTTTCTGTACTTTTTCTACACCTACTAGCGCTAAGATTTTAAAATCAAACAGCCCTTGGAAAGATTAAACATCACACAAGGTGTCTTCAAGCTTTTCAAGGCAGCTTAACTTAAGCGAAGGACCTACCAAACCAGTAGCAACACATTTCTCCTGTCCTGTCCATTTAAAGACTGAAATTCCACTTAATTCCTGTCACAGACATGGCTTAAAGGTCTCGAAGTCAACTTGAATTGCGAAAACATCGCAGGAATGTTAACGTGAGGTTAGGTCACCAAAGGTATTAGCATAACTACGGTGCTAATCTCGACAGGGCCGGAGTACAAAAAAGAGTTTAAACCGCTCCTCTGATGTCATCCGAAAGGCTTCCATTAGTTTTAGACCCAATTAGAGGGACACACTTAACACAGCGTAATTTCCTCTCGACGCTTAAACACTTTGCAGGTTTTTTGGCTACACTTAAAAGCATTCAGTCACACACACGCGCACACACACACACACACAAACACAAATACTCGTACAAGCACACACAAATACGTGTATGGCACATAGGCATACAAAAGTGTCTTTAATTGCTTCAGCCAAGTCATTAAAGAAAGGCATAGAAATCCATTCATTAATGCGACTTAGTAATGCCCGGCCAATCAGAGCACATCACAGGAATTAATGAGGCTTCTTTAACTGAAACACGCACACCACACACACACACACACACACACACACACATATATATATAAACGTAGATATATACACACACACATATATATATAAACATAGATATATACACACACACACACACACATCCATACAAAAACCACAAGCTAAAACACAGACTAAATATAAATATAGACGAACACACACATGGACACCTACACCTACACATGAATGTACACACGTACACACACACACACACACACATGCTCCCGCCATCTGAAATGCCACGCAGATGCTTTTCCTCCTGCTCTTCTTTCTCTCTCTCTCTTTCAAGCTGAGAGATGAAAGGAGGATGGCAGAGAGGAGAGCTGTATGCAGTACCCAACGGCACACACACACACACACACCCACATACATACACACACACACAAGGGTTTTAACAGAATAAAAGTGTAAAGCAGCTGGTTATTAAGTATAAGTTTGTAGGGGTGTGTGTGTGTGTGTGTGTGTGTGTGTGTGTGACATAGTGGTAAAAGTAATTGTTTAATTATTAATGCAGAAACAGTCTTTTATCCTCTACACAAGATGCACAGTCACTGTCATTCACCTTCAAATACATTTATATATAGAACATACACACACACACACATACACACACACACATGCAATAAGGGTTTCTGTGGGATTGGGATCAGATTGGAACAGGTCAGGATGATTACATAAACTCATCTTCCATCAAAGAGTCTCTCTCTCTCTCTCTCTCTCTCTGTCCTCTCTTCTCTCTCACTAGTCCTTGCTCTCCCTCCCTCTCTTGCTCTCTGTGTCTTGCCCCATCCCAGGTGTCTTGGAATGAGATGACAGATTGAAGAGAAGGACATTACCAGAGATATATCACTGCAGAGTGATACAAACATGACCAGTGTGTGTATGTGTGAAATGGTAGAAATGGTGTTGTGCAGGTTTGAACATGTAGCACCACAAGCAGTGTGGACTGAAATCGTGTCACCCATTTTAGAATGGGAATAGATGGGAAGTGATGGGAATAGACGGGAAGTGATGGGAATAGATGGGAAGAAGGCAGAAAAAAAGATGTATAGCAAGAAAAACAGAATGAATGCGAAAGAAAAATGAGAAACAAAGAACATAAAAAACAGAGGGAATAAGAGATATGCAGAGAGAGAGAGAAAGAGAAAGAGAGAGATAGTTTTGGCCATGGGGGAGTAAGCATCAGTGCTATTCCAATTACAGGAGACAATGAGAGAGCAGAAGCATGCTGAGATTATGTGTGAGTGTGAGGGCAGTGGGGTGTGTGAGAGTAAGAAAGGGCCTAAGTGTCATTTAGTAAGTAGTCTGTGTGTGTGTGAGAGAGAAACTATGAGGGTAAACATGTCATCCTTATGTGTGTGTCTACCAGAGATTGTGTGTATGTGACGTTAAGCTGTAATTGTTACGGATCACATGAGTGTGTGTGTGTGTGTGACCGTGTGTTTATGGGGGCGGGGAGGTCACATCCCACTGTAATTACGACATGAGAGGCTGCAGTAATGGATAGCTCTGAGGGGCATCACATTGCTCTACCCACTGCAGAGCGTATTCTTCACTACACACACACACACACATATACACACACAGACACATGTCCATAAGTATCCAGACAGCCTTTGTAGTAAGTCAGTTCAGTCAGTTAAATGTGCCCCCATTGCTGACACACGTGTTTAACAATGAACAGGCTTCGGAGCAGCTGCACAAGCCTAAGGTCACCATGCCATTAATAAGTGTTGGCTAGAGGGGAATACAGCACCCCAGGACTGGGATGGAGCAGTGGAACTACATTCTCTGGAGTGATGGAGCCTCATGGAGCTTCATCCAATACCACACACACACACACACACACACGCATGACGTTTGTGAACAAGAAGTCATCCATTTGTAGGACCTGACCTAACTAAATCTCTCACAACAATGTTCCAACATCTAGTGTAAATCCTTCCCAGAAGAGGCTCCTCATTAAACATCCTTGGTATGAGAAGAAACGCTGCATGAGCAGGTGTCTACAAACCTCTGGACATAAAATAAATGTGTATTTAACACAGAATCCATGTATAAGTGTATTTAATACATCCCTATGTGGAGGTGAAAGCCACCTCATTATTAAAACATAACATCATTAAAACTAGGTTACTGACGCTTGATGTTTCATGGTTGGATTTCTATGCCTGACAAATATATGAAAGAGAAAAGGTGGGAGAGAGAGAGTATGTTATTTATAACTGTTCCAAGTTTTCAAGGCCGGAGTAGCGGAAAAGAGAAAGTCTGTAAATTACAGACAAGAGAATTTAAATCAAGAATTGTGGTAATTTGATTTCTTATTCGTCAGTAGTGACCAGCGAACTATACATTATCCGTTACATGGTATAAACATTGGTGGTATTACCTTACTTATCATATATAATACCTTACATATATAATAGATTAAAAACTAAGAGATTAAAAAGATAACAGAGCAGTTTTAGTGTATTATAAATATATATACAAATATGTCTGCATAATTTATAAATATACATTTATGTCTGCATAAAACACAGCGACAGGGTTAAGCACACTTATTGGGAGGCATTAAAAAAATATTAAACAGGCCAGCCATAATTGCTGGTTAACAGATCTGTGTGTGTGTGTATGTTTGTGTGTGTGACAGTATGCGATACGTTTGATATAATCAAGCAAAAAATCACAAAAGCCATGCCTGTAAGCCATGTGTGTCGCTCCTGAGATGTAGAAAGTTAACTCTGTGTGTGTGTGTGTGTGTGTGTGTGTGGCCTGAGGCACTGGAGATACGCTGGAGTTGGAGGAAAATGAGGATAATAAAGAGAACAGATAGGGATGAGAAAGCAGAAGAAGCATAAAACAGAACATAATGAAGTCGACATGCAGAGAGAAAGAGAGAGAGAGAGAGAGAGAGAGAGAGAGAGAGATGCACCGGTTTACAGGCAGAAACAAACACGCACACACACACACATACACACACACACACACGCACACTGTATATAAATATATAATCACACACACATGAACATGCATACATGTACAGATACAGTCACACACAAAGAGAGAAACTGAGGCTTGACAGCGGAGTGTTCTACAGATGCCACCCTAGTACCACATTAAGACAGCGTAACCACGGAAACAGATTAGAGAGAAAGATAGAATGGAACTAAAAGTGTAAAAATATGGTGGGCTAGCCTGTGTGTGTGTGTGTGTGTGTGTGTGTGTGTGTATGATTTGCTCATTAGCGCTTAGAGACGACAGGAAGCAGACACACTCTCCTTCCTGTGAAACTAAAAAAAAGGAAAGAGCGAGAGTTTCCAAAATCGTTCTACAAAAATAACACACACACACACACATAACAGGGAAAACTTTCTTTTCTCAGTATTGAAAAGTAAAAGTGAAGTTCACTACAACTTCATATCTCTGCAGGGGACTCACAGGCCTACAGTGAGAAACACACACACACACACACACACACACACACGGCCTGAGTTCAGTTACCTGACTTTAATCATAACAAGCCCTGCCCTTAACCATCCAACATGAGTACAGCTGAAACAACACTGTATTGCTCACTCACACACACACTTTTAGTATTACTCGATTAATGAGGACTTCCATTGACTTTAAAACTGTATCTGAGTGATACTACGCCTTAAACCCAAACATAACTTAAACCTACTTAAACCTAACCTTAAGTCCAGTAACCAAATAAGGTTTTAGTTTTTCTAAGGAAAAATGCTTCTTTGTGAGGACTAGCAAAAAGTCCCCAAAGATTTTTAGTATAAGGAAATTTGGTACCACAAAGTGTTAAACACAATACAAGGCCACATCCACAAACACACCCACAGCACCAATCTTCATAACTACCTACATCCTCGAATAAACTCATTAAATGTTCGTACAGTGAAATTCACTGTAGAAGCACTCAAATATTCACTATAAACATATGAAATAACACACATATAATGCAACACACTTAATACAACAATAGATGTCACACAATAATACAAACTATACAATAATAAAACAACACACCACTCTGTAGTCAATCTACCAGTGTGTTTTGCAAGACTGGGTGATGTTGTGTATGGCAAAAAAGTTTACTCTTACATCTACTCATCTAAAAGATCATTAAAAATATCCCTAGATGTTATGAACTTGTTTTTGGTAATTTTGTCAAGTAAAATGTTTTGAAATGTAATTTTTTCTACATTAATCGCATCAAAATATCACTATTCGAATGACTTTTTTTGTGAAAATATGCCTTTTTGGTGCAGTGTATAGACTTTTATTTGTATGCACTGTTAGTATGACAGTTTTTTTGGGTCACAGCGAAGGTGTTGTTATTTCTTGCCTAGGTAGGATACTTGCCTCTGTACCAAGAGTTCATGGGTTTGAATCCTACCTTCATCACACCACCACTGGGTTCCTGAGAAAGACCCTTAACCCCAAGTTGCTCCAGGGAGACTGTAGGTAGGGAATGGAAGTTGCTTTGGATAAAAAGTGTGAATCTAAGCTCTCAACTAAACCTGATAGGTTCACTCAATTCCTTAGATTAACATTTAAAGAAACTGCACTTGGTAAGGAAGGAATAATTTCAATCTGATAACTTTTGAATGCTCTGGATATTAATGTATGTTTTCAGTGCACTATCAGACAGATAGTGCAGATACTTCAGCAGACAAATTGTGTGTGTGTGTGTGTGTGTGTGTGTCTGTGTGCGCACGTGTGTGTGTGTGTGTGTGTGTGTGTGTCAAGGGGTGTGTATGGGGGTGTGTGTGGTGGGATGACAGACACATCCCATAAATAAAGCGATCTG